>RJWM01021088.1:0-35985 GCA_004363535.1 Dasyprocta punctata | reverse complement strand
TGAAAAATCAAAATGGAAAATCAAACTTCTGTGATACAGTCAGTCTTCTGGCAACAAAAGATTTTACTTATGATGAACTTCAGTTGTTACTGCTTAACTCTCAAAATATAGTTTAGAAAGAGATAGTAATTTACTTCTCATATGCAAGAAACAGGGAGGTCGTTCGCCTAAGGCTAGTACGTGCTACCGTGACAGGGACTCAATTTCCTTCAGTCTTTCCTGTTTTCTCATGGGATTCTTATCCCTAAGAGCACCTTATAGCCAAGAGGGCTCTGGTATTACATGTATGCTCCAGGTAGCAGGAAGGAGGTAGGGGCAAAATGAAAGTAAGAAGGTTCTTTTATCTTTAGGACACACTCTTGGAGTAGTAGCTCAAAGTTAGTCACATGACCATGTTTAGCATCAAAGTAAGTATGCCTGATAACCATGTGCTCAACTAAAGACTAAAATCCTGTTCATATAGAAAAAGAGATAAGATGTTGGGAAACAATGAACTGTCTCTGCTATGCAGTTAATTGTCAAGACATGGTTTTAACAGATCTGCCTTTTGGCTAGTCAATTAGTTCTCATAAATAGTTAATACACATAAAAAACCAGCATTGTATTTGGCAAATAATAGACAATCATCAGGTACCGATTGATCAGTTTTAATTCTAACCCCATACATGTAACGAATTTCAGAAGTTGAGGATCAAGCGGACTTCAATAAGAGACATTTTATAGATTGTAGCCCAGTCTTCTATTCCACTTAATTATAATCATGACATCAGCTGATAGGACAGAGATGTCATTTGTAGTAGGGTGTTTAGAAGGTTCATGTATCTGCAAAGCAATGTTCTTGTTTCTCTATATAGAAGATAAATGAACAATTACAAGTGCTTGTTAAGTGATTCCAATTAAGGTTGAGTATTATCACAGAAACTGAAGCTCAGATAGGTTAATTAAGAAGCAACTTAGAGAAGCTATTGAAAACCAGCGTTGCCTAGTCATTTGATTCCAATTGGCATGCTACCTATTTCCACTGGCTGTGTCACTTTGGTTGTGTTTCTTAATCTGTTTGAATCTCTGTTGCATTTTCTTGTTTTTTTAAATCAGGCAGTAAATTACTGAACTGAGACTCAGGAATGTTTATTTCTCCTTAGCCCCTATATTGGGTAATACTATGTCCCCCCAAGTCCTCATATACTTTTGATGGGGCTGAGTTATTGGTTTGTGATTGGTTTGTTGTCTGGTGTGGAGATTGCCGATGTGAGTCCTGCACCTTCCCAGGGGTGGAGCTGACATACAGTGTAAGGGAAGGCGGGTCTTCCTCTTGCGCTTCCGCCCTCTCTTGCGCACGCATGCGCGAGCTCTCCCTCTGTTTCTCCAGCACACCTTGCTGCTTGGGGCCACCATGAATGGCAGCCCCCCACACCATGCTGCCTTGGAGCCAGCTAAGTATGGACTGAAACTCGCAAGAAACTGTAAGAAATAAACCTTTTCTTCCCTAATTTTGGGCGTCAGGTATTTTGTCTCGGCAACAAGTGAAAAGTAACTAAGACAGCCCCTCAAATGGGGCTTTTCCAACCTGAATTTTGGTAACATTTATATGGAAATTTCTTCTGATCACAGGTGCCTCATCCTGAATGGCAGAACTGGTAAAGGAGTGACAGGTGAATGTCAGTAGGGCAGCCTCCCATCATTTCATCTTCAGCCACACTTGGCCAGAACTTCCTAGAGCAGCTCTCATAGCAGACTGAGCCAGAGTTTTTAGTTCTGAAATGTCGCTGTCCTACTGCCTTCTAACTCATATGCCTCTTTTGAGTTTCTGGAAATAGATAGGTCCACTATGAATACAAAATACTTCAGATTCCACCCTGTTTCCTGGGAATTTAAAAAATGAATCATTTATGTGCTATCTTTAACAAGTGTATTATATCCGCATATATCAGTAGCATTGGTTCCTTAATGTTGGCCTTTTTATTGACTTAAATTTTTGACAGCTTCATTCTGAGCAAACTTCTGTCATGAGAAAATTAGCTATTCTTGCACATACACATTTAACTAAATATGAACATTAACATTGTTATAGGGTATATCTTTTCATAAACTCCTAGTGGTATGTGCATCACAGTTTAGGAAGTCCAGAATAATGAAAAAAAGCACAGGCCATGAAACTCTATTCTGCTTTTTCAAACTTAGAAAAGCTATTAGATGTGGAGAATAATATTTATCTCATCAATATTGTCCCAAAATTTTAATAAGAAGATGTATCCCAGAACTCTGGTACAGTGGTTGGCAGAAAGCAAGTACTCAGAAAATAGTAATGCCTACCTTGAAATTTCTTTGGAAATATTAGGTCTGTAAGCCTGGAACCTTTAGTTCTCAAGTTAGCAGATGTAATAATTTCTACAGGTCAGTGTAGGACCTCTGAGAGCAGAAAAGTGGGAAAGGCTGAGGTATACTATGAAGGATGAGGGGGATCTCTGGGTGCTGAGAGCCCTTCCACCCAGTGTCATCAGCCCTCTTGGCCTTGGCAGCTCTTAGGGGTGTTAGCATCACCTTGGAGCTTATTAGAGACACACAGTCTGTCTTAGTTACTTTTCTTCTTGCTGAGACAAAATACCTGGTACCTAATGTTAAAGGAGGAAAGATTCATTGTAGCTCACAGTGTGCTCAGGTTACAGTCCATAGGAGACTGATTCCAAGGCAGGGTGGCATGGCAGAGGGGCACTGCAGAGGAGACAGAGTCCCTGGCAAAGCAAGGCAGGCAAAAGGCAGCAAAGCAGCAAGTAGTGAGTGACAAGTGAGGACCTCAGCAGCCCTGTTCCTGTCCTCCATAATCTATCCAGGTTATTTGCGCTTTGGGCAAGTAGCACTCACATCCAGGATGGAGGAACCTTAAATCTAGCATCACACCATGAGTCAATCCCAGCATCATATCCTTGCTTTCAGCATCAGACCCCATATCCAGCCCTCTCTGTAGAACTCCATCTGTGACTGCGTAAGGCATTGGGGGAGCATCTAGATACAAACCATAACACAGTTCCAGACTTTTCCCCAGCACTGCCCAATTCAAACCTGCTATTTAGCAAGATCCCCAGCTGATGTGTGTATATGGAAGCCCTGTGCTGGGTACCCCCCACAGTATTAGTAGAGGACCAATTTTAGCTATAGTTGATCGCTTCCACCAGCATCACCTGCTTAAAAATTCAGAATCTCAGGCCTCACATCAACCTGGAGCTCAGAATCTGCATTTTTAGCCAGTTTGCCATATGGTTTTCCAGGCAATTGTTGGGCAACTGTTACATGTAAGCTCAAATCATTGACAAAAATCCTGTGTTTGTTTGTTATAAGCCTCTGCATTCCAACACCACAGGAAGCTTTTCAGGAAAAGAAGTGCTTCCCTGATGGAGGTGTTAGTGGGCATTAGGGGAAGAGGTGAATTCAATTTAGTGTAATTGGACTCTCTTCTCAAAGCCACCTCATAACCAAACTTCTGGGAAGACAATATCTCAGCAATGTCATTTTATTTATTATTCTCTTACTTTCTTTCTGCATTTTATATTTGACGTTTTTAAAACATTTTGTTTTCTAGTCGTGCTATCAAGACAAATCAGGACCTCCTCCGAGAAACTCCATGGACACACATTTTCTACAATGATTTCTGGGGGACTCTTCTAACACACAGTGGCAGCCACAAGTCCTACCGGCCCCTCTGCACTCTTTCCTTTCGCCTGAACCACGCCATCGGAGGCTTGAATCCCTGGAGTTACCATCTCGTCAATGTCCTGTTGCATGCGACTGTCACTGGTCTCTTCACGAGCTTCTCCAAGATTCTCCTTGGTGATGGATACTGGACCTTTATGGCTGGCTTGATGTTCGCCTCCCACCCCATCCACACAGAGGCAGTGGCAGGAATCGTCGGCCGGGCTGATGTTGGGGCCAGTCTGTTCTTTCTCCTCTCCTTGCTGTGCTACATTAAACACTGTTCTACAAGAGGCTATTCAGCCAGGACCTGGGGCTGGTTCCTGGGGACGGGACTGTGTGCGGGATGCAGCATGTTGTGGAAGGAACAAGGAGTGACTGTTCTCGCGGTTTCAGCAGTTTATGATGTCTTTGTCTTTCACAAGCTGAAAATGAAGCAGATCTTACCTACCATTTACAAAGTAAGTGATTGTTGGCTCTTGAGCATTGGGTTACTGAGTAATCTACTTGCTTGGTTCTTGGTTACCATTTAAAAAGCAAATTTGTTCCTCTTCAAGCAGAATTTAAAATAAGTTCCTTTTTGATCTTGGGCAAGTGGAAGTGTCCTTTCTGACCTTTCTCTGCTAAGGAGGGTTTCAATCGCTGCTTGTTTTATTTCTCAGGTTTCTTGAGTTTTTTCCATGATTTCAAAGGTGGCAGAAGAATAATTTTGCCTTATAAAGAATATCCATCTGTATTTATTGATTTTTAATTCATTCTTTATTTTTGCCAAATTCTCCATAATACAATAAATTGCCTATTTTATAAAAATGACAGTCAATAATAAGAGTTAGTTAGCTGCTAGCCCTTTGTTAGCATTACTTTTCCTGAGTTTGGAAAGCAACCCTGTTCCTACACCTCTGGGAAGTTGAATTCTTAAACAGTGACTCATATTCACCTCTTCCCTGTTGGAGTGAACAAGAAGAGTCAAAATAGAAAGTTCTTATTATAAGTTTTGCCCTGGGGCCAATGTAGACCATTGCCTCTGGGCTTACTGTTTGTTCTTCTGACTTCCCCTTTTCATGGCCACAGAAGCATTTGGGGATGCGCATACACTTACAGACTGAGGAGTTATTTGCTAGAACATTAGGGAAGACATTGGGAGACCCCCAGACCCCTTAAGAAATTGCCTGCCTTTCTATCTCCCCTTCCTCTGTCACTTAGAAGACTCACCTTTGGTTTGATTTAGTAATGAATCAGGCCAGGGTTTGAAAACTTTAGTCATATGTTAGATAAACTTCCTTCTTCCTTTTGTATACAAGCAAGGAATAGTAATACTAATAATAATTTTTTTTGAGACAAAGTCTTGCTATGTTGCCTAGGCTTATCTCAAGCTGGTGCATTCAACTGTACCCTCCTGCCTCAGCCTTCTGAGTATCTGGGGCTGCAGGCACGTACCACTGCACCTGTTGAGGTAGGAATTATGGTTTTGGATACTTGCTCTAAGGAGGGAAGCCATCATGTTTTTCCTAGGTTTGATTACTTTTTCTGTCTTCCCAGTTTTGCTGAAAATTGAATTGGAAAGAAATTAAGAAAAAATGAAGGAAAATAGAAATAAAACAGTTTTATTGGCCATTTTGTTCACTTCGTAGACAGAATAATTGCTGCTGTGCTTTTGCTTTGCAAGAAATACAACCTTTTCACTTAGGACTCAGCTACCTACAACTTAATGAAGTTCTTCTGTGATTTCAATTAAATGCTGGAACTTTAAAGAAAACTCTGGGTAGAGTTTGATGCTTGGAACTAACATATGGTTTGAAAGTTAAATTCTTCATTTAGAAACAGTTTTAATTCTCTCAAGGAGAGTTGGAGAGGATAATCATTTTTTTCTAGAATGATGTCATCGACAATAACATACTTTCTTGTTTTCCTGAAAATTCAAATGGAATAATTTGTCCTTTTGCAGGTTGCAATATATTTCAACATGCAGGCTCAATGATGTTTTGGACCTCATATTGATAGCCTATTAAATGTGATTTCACAGAACTTCTATTTTATCATCTCATTATTTTAAAATATTAATTCAGGACTTGCTTTTGAATCTTTTTGCAATTCTTTTCTGAAAAATTTTCAGTTCTCTAAGTATGTTTTTTTTTTGTTGTTTCTTTTTTTTTTTTTTTGAGACAGGGTCTTGTTGTTATTTCAGGCTGGCCTCAAACTCACAGCAGTCCTATTGCCTCAGCTTCCCAAGTGCTGGGATTACAGGTATATGCCACCACACCCAGGTCTAAGTGTATTTTTAAGGGCAGAGTTGTTTACTGTTGAGTGCCTCTCCATAAGAATATTCTAGACAAAAAAAAATCTAGATAATAATCAGGACATACTTAGAAAATTATTTGTCTTTTGAAGTTAAAATTTATCTCAGCATTCTGTATTTTGTCTGGCAGCCTTACTGTGCTGCTTGATAAAGATGAGAAATGCTGCTAGCAGTGGAACTCCTTAGAGAGTGTCGAGGTCCCCATGTTATGGGAAAGGACTTTGTACTGTTAAAGGTTAAGTGTCCTGAGGTGACGCTATTTGTCCTACTCTTGGCTATTCCTGTGTGCTGGCTTGGCAGCTGCAATGGTAGTAGTGGGGGCCAGCAAGACCCTTCATCTGAGAGCTGCTACCTAACCTTGGCTCTTTCAGTCATTCTTCTGCCTGAGGTGAAGGTTGCCCAGTAGAATTCATACTTCTGATTATCTAGCATTCCTTTTACTATACTGTGAAGGTGTGAAGATGAACAAACATAGAAAATGTCTGATGAATGCTCAGTAGAAAGGAAATAGTGGGGACTAGAACCTGGAGACTCAGACTATTTCTATGATACTTCTCTTCATCTGGAAATGAAAAGATAGTAATCGTTGTTTCCTGGAGTTGGGATGGTTATATGAATTGGATGATGTTAAGTGTGAGCTGGAATATCCAGTACAGTATTTGGAAGACACCTAATGTATATACTGGTTGAAGAGAAATAAGAAAGATTGATGGAAATCATACTTTTTAATTTTTAAGAAAGTTGTGACCAAATGGTCAACCTCTAGTGGTTTTTAAATGTGCAGTGATTTGACAGCACATAAAATGTGAACTGTGTAGTAATTAACCAAAACTGAAGTGTGCACATGTTAGCAGAAACTTTGATTTAGAATCTCATGACTAAGAAGCTTGTAGATTGTATAGATTGTTTATACAAGTTACAGAACATTCCCTATTATCCCAGTGAAATATATGGATTTCCGTATCTGGTATAAGTTAGAAGAGATTCTTCCTGAAGGAAGTAGATTAGAAGACTTCAGAAGACCCCTTTGAACTTATAGAGAATAATCATCTTAATTATCTTGCCAGTTAACTCTGCATCCTGGTTAAAGTTTGCCAGATGATGTAAACTGCCTTGCCCTATTGAAACAGCTCAAATGTGAACAGAAAACTCCAAAGCACAAATGTTTTGAATTTATGATACAAATTATGGGTATCCACGTAAACCTAGGAGTTATTAGAAGGCAAGGATTTCTAGTTTTGTATTTTAAGAGTCATGTTTGTATCACAGTAGACATACTCAGCATGTCTTACCATGTTCCTGATTCTGCTTCTGAAACTCTCGTCGTCATCGTCGTCGTCATCGTCGTTGTCGTCGTCGTTGTTGTCGTCGTTGTTGTCGTCGTTGTTGTCTTACAAAGTTTCACCCCCTGTCCTTTTTATTTTTGAGACAAGGTCTTGCAAAGGTTCCTTGGCTGGTCTTTACCTTGAGATCTTTCTGCTTCAGTCTCCTGAGTAGCTGAGATTACAGATGTGTGCTAGTGTACTCAGCTTAGTTATAAACACTTATCTAAACTCTTATTCTGCTCCCCCAGCTCAAATGACTCATGGGGCCATGCAGGAAAGATTGCGTTGAACTGAGGTGCTCTGCCACTCCTGGTCCTTTGTGTTTCATAACTGCAGTTTTTAAAAAATGCAGGATTCTCTTCAGTAGAGCTTAAAATTTCTTTAGGAAAACAGAAATTCTTCTGTGGTGTCTCCTATTTTTTATTATTGGTTGTAAAAAAAACCCAAATAATCCCTGTTTGTGCTAGATGAAATATTCGAGATGATGAAATTTGGCTAGTTTTAACTCCAAGACTTGCTACAAATGATGCACATAGCTATGTTATGTACAATACTTTGTCAGTTCTGTGAAGAACATATTGAAAGTTATATTTCTCTTTGCTGAAGCATGTAAGAAATAGTAAGTTCTTGGCATATAGTAGGTGTTTTAATATTTAATGAACACTTAGCGTGTTCATACTTGCCAGGTTCTGTTCTTAGTGTACTAAAATGTTAACACATTTAACTTAACAACTGCCTGTTGAGAGAAGCAGTATGACTTATGAAATAATATGGCTGAATACTGACAAAACGATAATTTTGTCAGTAGTTAGATTTGTCAGAAAACATTAAATAGAAAAGCCTTCAGAAATATGTATGAACAAAGGTCTGTGTTTTAAAATATTCTGAATCGTTAGCCTCAGGATTCTGTTTAATGTGGTTCTTAGTTATCCTTGACCTGTAGTCCAACATCCACACACAGTAGGTATTCTGTAAATTACTGAATTTGCACTTAACAGTTTCTTTTTTGAATGTGGCTGTGATGTTCAAGTGAAATCTATACTCTCTCCTGTTGACAATGAGAATTTCATTACTGGGCTGGTGGGGTCTGGAAGGTAGGATTGTAAGACACACATGTCAGAAAAATAAATGTTCTTGACCTCTTACCAAATGATTTAGCATTCCTTATGTTACTTTCATTTAATTAGTTTTATGTGACCAACAAGTAAGGGGAGAGTAAGGCTACACTGAAGGTAGCCTTGCAAATAAATACTAGAGTTTTATCTGCCCACAAGTTTTTAACAAGCTTCCCATGACCCCAGGAGGTATATGGATAATAAAATCAGTAAAAGCAACATTTTTCTTACTTGGAATCAGTCATTGCTTGTCTAGTGGCTATTTTCTGTGCTTATTTAACATCAGTTAGCTGTTTTAATGTGGAAACAGCTTTTTTTTCCTTTTATTAGTCTCATAATCACTTATTCAGTTACAGGTGGAAAATAAAAGAAAGAAAAAGAAAGAAAAGTGGAGCAGGGAATGAGGCAGTCACTGTAGCAATTCTAAGAATAGCTGAGGTTATTTGGAGAAATGATGCCCTTTCATTTTGATCTTTGCGAGTCTCTCTAAAAATGACTATTTTTGTTTTTCTGCAGTTGCTTCCAAGATATGCATTATCTTAAATTTTGTGGTTCTATTTTACATAAACAAGATAAGAAGATTATCTTATTTTACAGGGAAATTGCAGGCATTGCCATTTTTGAAAAATAAGTCATCTTTTTCTAGAAATAGCTTTTTTTGTTTTAATCCCAAAAAAGATGTGAATTATGGACTTTGCCCATGGGAAATTATGCTTACCTTGGTCTTAGCTGTTACTTAAACTTGGTACTACATGTAGATGTGGTGATCAGACCAAACCTAACAAATAACCCATATTGTCAAACCACATGTAAAGTTTATCTCTTTAATGATTTTCAAAGGCGAGAGTTTATGTCCTGTTATAGGATTTTGGTTCATCATTCTCTGAATACCAAAGAAATTAAACATGGTGGTTCTGTGCATATGATTGTTTTGTACATAGAAGAGCATAAAAGGGGAGATGCAGAACCTACAGTACTTGTACAACGATACCACATGTTTTTTTCTATTTGACTAATTGCTGGGCATAGCATTAGTAGAATCTGTTGTCATTTGTAGCTCCATCCCTTTTGTTTCTAGAGTAGGTTTTGATTTTGCTCAAGTTGTAATAACTCTCAGATCAGTTGCACTCAATGAAATATGTTTTACTTGTTTCTTTTTATTTTTTTAATTCAGCATTTCTGCCATTTGACTTCAGTGATATTCCCACTTTCATATGATTTCTGTCCCATCCTTTACCTTACACTTAGCTTTGTGAAAATCCAAATACAGCAGGATACCTGATTCTGATCACAGTATTTCCTAGCCTTACTGAGACTTTGAGGGTGTTTGCTGTGCATTTATAAATGTATTTGGATTTCCTCCCAGTAAACTCGTTGTAGCATTTAATATTCATGACCTGTAGTACTTTAAAACTTTGAACAGCTGCCAACACTGCTAACCAGATAATACCACAAATGAAGTTGAGGTTCAGAAATATTTTACAATTCAAAAAGTCAAAGATTAAAAAGGTATTTTATTCCTGTAGTTTGGCTCCTTTGCTCAGCTGATTTAAGATGATTCTGTATTCTAGTTAGAGTTTAGGTTCAAGTTGAGTAATTTAAATTTGGAAAGCTATCATCACAAGCTTCTGTAATAATGTTTGGATTACAGACTTTTTTCCCCCTTTGGTTTTTCCAGACAGAGTCTCACAGTGTTGCCCAACCTGGCCTTGAGCTTATGATCTTTCTGCCTCAGCCTCCTGAGTAGTAGGATTTACAGGTGTGTCCTAATATTCCCAGCTATGTTACAATCTTAAACCTTTGAACAGCAATCTTCACAAATTACATTCAAAAGATTGATTGTATTAAAGCATGTGGGAATTCAAAGATCAATCAACAGGATTCTGGTCATAACAACTTTATAGAGTAGTATGAAGTTGAAAATAGTGTGTATAAATACACAACTTCAATTCAAGTAGGAAAGTGCTGAGGATGTAGGGGACACATCAGAAGTTTCAGGGGAGTTTACAGGAAGGAAAAGTGACTTTCAGCTGATAGATTCAAGAAATGCCTTCCAACCTGAGGCCATTCAAGCAGAGCACTGAAAAATAGTTGAGTGTAGGCATTATATTTGGAAAGGAGAGCAAGGGTGAAGGCTGCAGCATGAGCATACATAGAAGAAAACTCTGGGGCATGACTGGGGACCGCTGAACGTGGTCTTGACAGACAGACTGCATGAAGTTTATAGAGGGAAACAGGTCAAGAAAGGTAGATTGAGACACGTTAATGGGAATAATGATACAGGGGCATTTTAAAGCATATATTGGTCCCCAAATATTGGAATTCAATGCATGATTTTTCAATATACTTGATCTTAGACCATGGGAAAAATCTAAGAATATGTAAGTCAAGGTCATCTTTCTATCTGAGATGGGAGGTGGGTCCTTTTTCTGTCCTTTCCTAAATATAAAACTTTTTCTTTCTTTTTTTGGTGAGGGGGCTTAGAATTTGACTCAGGAGTTGAAGTTAATAGTGCATATTATTCACTAAACGTGCCTTCTATTGGTATATATCTCATCATCTAGCATTTAAAAAAGCATTTATGCTGTGAAGACTGGTGGTATTTTACTTTTTTTTCACTCAGTAATATTTGGCATATCATTGTGAACTTCTAGTGAGAAAAATAGGGGGCCTTTAAGGACTTTCTTCAGTGTCCTCCTTTCAGCATTGCTGAACAATGCTCAAATACAACCATGAACAGCCACAAGTACAAAATCCCTCTTTGTTTTTTACTTTTCTATAGAGGAAGACAGAAAAAAAATTTTTTTAAAAGGTCTTTTTTTTTTCGCATTCAGCACTATCAGCACTGAATTTCAACTAGTTAACTCAATATATCACGAGTGAAAATGACACCCAAATTGGACCTTGTGATGAATAAATAATGAATCTCATTGAAATCATCTATGCTGTTCTCATAACACTGTGTCTGGGATGCATATTACATCACTCAGCTCAATTTTCGATAACCTGCTGCCTCAGAGGAATTGAGTGGGGGAAAGCTCATGATTATCAGGTTACTCATATTTAACTCAGTACTGTCAGTTTCATAGGAAATGATGTAGTTTGCACAAATTTGAAATCCATTGTCATTGTCTAGAAGTCAGATTCCGCCTTAATTGCCTGGAACAATGGAAATGCTAATTTAGTGTTGATTTCTCACATGAAATTGAAAGTATAGAAAGCCGATTGCATGAAGAGATTCCTTACAAAGGATGAATGGGATAGGAGAACGTGGATAAAAATGACTATTAAATCAAGTACCTTGGCAGTATAGTAAATATCAAATGTGATACAATGGTGAGGTTACATAAGGTGGTTTTATTTTTGAATTTTTAAGTTTTATACCTATTGATCATAGTATTCGTTTCTTCAGAAGACAGTGAGAAATCAAAAGAGAAAAATACACTTCGTAACGCCCAAGTCTGTGATACTTTGGTGGTAGGAAGGTCAGCGTGCCCTTGCTCTCTCGGTTTGTCTTTACAATGCCACAGAACCCAGATGGCTCTTGTATGCTCTGCTGGTCTGATTATAACTCTCACATCAAGTGAAATAGCATGAATTCTGAATGTAATACATGTTTCTTCAGTAATTATGGCCTTGATTAGTGAAGTCAGTGTTTCTATTCCAAAGAACAATTTCTATCTTTCTATACATGTTTATTCATTGAATATCAGCAAAATAAAGTGCAAAAAACAATACTTCTCTTTGACATGATAGGATAATCATCAGTGCTTATGCTTTGCTATATGGTTGTCATTTTGTTAATAAGATTCATAACAAACACCAGGGACAACATGGAAAAAAAATGAAGGACATTTAAAAACATAAATGACTGAGTTAGCTTTTAGAAAGTGAAGAAACAGAAAATACATCTAGAATTCCCAGTGATATGGCTAAATATAAACTACAAAACAAGTGTATTTCATAGAGACCTTGATTATGTGCCATGTCAATTATAAATGTTTGAAAACAAATTTTCCCCTTAAAACTATAATAGGTAAAATAATATATTAATTTTGTACATTTTGAGTGGCTAAATTGATAGGCAATACCAGCCCAGCTTTGGGGAGTGTTACGTTGTTTTTCAATATATTGACAGCTTTTAATGCATTCCCCCTATAATGTGTGCATGAGTGTGTTGTGTGTTCACGAGAACAATGCATGGATATAGGCGTATGGTGTGTAGTTAGTTATACCAGGCTCATGCATGAATGATCAGAATGCATTTCCATAACCTTTTTTTATTAATTTTTTTTATTAGTACACGTTTGCAGTACATAATGTTTACATTTTTCATGGGGAGTTTGTACATGTACATCACAGTCCCTGTCCCTTCCAATCCCTCCAGCTTTTATGAAATGAGAAACTTCAAATCATGTGAAATTTTTATTTTTCCTGATTTGAAGTTTCAGATGAAAATTTGCCAGTTTACACCATTGTAGGTAGTGTTCTTAAGCTGTGAAGGCATGTGTAATAAAAAGTAGATACATTTAATACTGTGAAAAGAACTGCTTTTTACTTTGAGCGACCACTTGGTATTGGCTAAGCTTTTCATGTCAAGGTGCCAGTAAGGACATTGTGAAAAAGGTAAGGGGCTAGATCTTGCATACTTAGATCTCCACGGAGATGAACTTGTCTTCCAGCTTTGTGACCTTGGATAAATTACTGAATTACTTTGAACATCAGTTTCATGGTCTCTTAATCAGGATTGTAATACCTCATGTTGTTAGGTATAGATGTAGTGAATGTACATTATCTTGCTAAGTTCTTTTCATATAGTAGGTATCATCACTGTCACAAACATTTTACTTGTGTCTTATTTTAGTATTCATAAACTTTTTAATCTGTCATTATATGGAGCATTCAATGGACAAAGCAGTGGTTATTCTTTAACCACACAGACCAGTTAATGGGATGCATGGTGAAATGTCAATCAACAAAGAATGGAGTGTTTGCTCTATTCTTCACCAGTATTGATAATTGAAAGAAGACTGAGGAAAAGGCTCTCTTTCAAGGATAATTGTTTTGAGCAGTGTGATTTGATCATTTATCTTTTGTTTGAATGGCTGGAAACAAGTATCTGTGCCAGTCCTTAATTTTACTTCATTGCTACTATCTTATCACTTCACATTTTTATAGCCTGATTTTTTCCCCTTTGGACTCAGGAGGGTGCTGTTGCTTATATATCTGCTAGTGGAGGGGAGCAGGGCTTTCCTGTTCTAGCCCTACCAGTTTGCTTCCTATATGTTACCTTTTAGCCAGGTTTATAGGAAAAAAGATTACTTCAGCAACTGCAATAGCTTACGGTGTTCAAGTCTCATTCTTCTGAGAAAAAGGAAGCACTGTTATCACATAAAGGTGAATGCTAATCTCTTTCCTTCTCCTATTCTTCCCCAACCTGGCAGGCAATATTGCTGTAGCTGATTTCCCCAATCTCTATTATAACAAACCTTTTCACCGAACCATTGAAGCTAGATTTCTTTGTTGTTGTTGTTCAACCACTTAGTTTATTTCTCCACCTCCTAGGGAGAGCACAGAAGGCAGAAACTTTTGTTTATAGAGCAAACCTATTTTCTGACTGTCAAAAATTTCATAAAATATTTTAGATGCCTTCATAGCATTCGGGTGAATTTATTTTTATGGAAACTTAAATTTTAGTAACTTTGGCTTGCTGAGACAAATGTGTAGGTAATACTGGCTTTTTATCTCAAAACTCCAGTATTCACGAATCTGATTTCGTTGACAAATGACAGATGGGGTGGGTGAAGGTGACTATTTACTTGAAAAAGACTAGGTTTCATCATGAGTTTTCTTTGAATATACCAAGTTTAGATGGCCATCTGTCTCTCATAGGTGAACTATTTTAAACTAAAGATTACAGGGCAAAACTGGAAGCTACTGAAATTTTTGGTCTGTGTGCTTTTTATTGAGGAGTTGGGGTAGAACTGGGGGGTGGTGACAGAAGGGTAACTTTTTAAAAAGTTCTCAATAATTTCTGTGAATAGCTGGGTTTGGGACTTGCTAACGAGCACTACAAATCTAACTCCTTCATATAATATTACTAAATATTCTAGAGTGTTTATAAAAACAAGAAATTTGACAACAGGAGAGAACTATTTGAAACTGTCTGTGACTCTGCATCTTGCCCCCTTTCTCAACAGAATTTGAGGCCCCCAGAAATTGGGCACGTGATTATGAGAGTAGAGCCAAGGAGTTGTGTCCCTACCCCTCTGAGTTTGATGCCTCTGTCATTACACATTGTCTCCTTGCCTTTAATATTTAAGAGCTTGTTACTATGGAAATTTTCAATTGGTCAGTTGGACTTCAATTAGACTAGAGATTAGTTATGGACCTTCATGTCCCCATCATCCAAGTTAATCATTAATTAGAATTCTACCTTTTTCATTTCTCCTAGGTGCTCTTTTCTTATGCTAGTAACTCCAAGCTTCCTTTGGAAATTGAGTTGTTAGTTGTTGTTTGCTTGTTGTTTCTTGTCTCTTAGGCTCCTTCTTGACTTCCCCTCCCCCAAACTAGCTTCACCCTGGCTTCCCTGGTTGCATTTCGTCGTTCTGCTTTGCCAGATTCATTTAAACCCATATTCAGGTGACTTATTTACTTTTATAGCTACCACGAGTTTAGCACAGACATTAAAGTCATAGTATATTTTTCTTTCTAATTTGGTTAATTTCTTTCACTAACAGTGTGGTACTGTTTGAAATAGAGATATCCTCTCTATGATGATGCTGAGCTTCAGGTTGGTCTAGAGGTGGAAAATTAATAAATAGTGGAGCACCTGTTCTTCAGGGCCCTTTTCCACCTCTCTAGAGCACCACTGCACAAACCCAGGACCAAGGAACACTTTAGGCATCAATAGTGGACACATCAAGTGGGTGTGTAGTCAACTTTGTACTGACAAGTCCAGGAATGTGGTGGCCTTTTTGAAAAGGCTATCACAAAAGTCTGAAAGATTTATAAAGATACTCTAACTGCAGAAAATGACTTTTGTCCCTTGCAATCTGGTGAACATTCAAATGGGTGCCAATCCATTGTGAAAAGGGAAAAGTGTAATTTGATACCCGAGATGAATGTATTTTCAAGGTAGGGGGCAAGCAGGGAGAAAATGCATAGGTGTCAATGGAAAAACAGGCAGGTTGGCTGAGAGAAGAGCTGAATTTATGTTGTCAAGGCAGCAGCCGGAAGTTTCTAGTCCTTGGACAGGATAATTTGTAGTCTTTGATTTTCTTGCATTCCACAGTATAATCTTCCCTAGGATTGCACTGACTTCTGTATTGTTCACAGAGGAAGAGAAATTGCTCATTTGAATTCGTTAGCTTTCATTTGTGTATACACAGATCTGATAGTAAGAATGACACCAACCACCTTAGGCTTACTGTGTGCTAGTGAAGTGTCCTCTGTGCCTTAATTTTGCTCTTTTCTATGAGAGTTGGTATTACCTTTATTTATAGTAAAGATATAATAAAATGAAGATTGTGGAAATGAAATAATTTGTCCAATGATTCACAGATCATGCACAGTGAAGAGAGCATTTCAGTCTAAATGTCTCATGCCAAAGCTTATGGTCTTTCCATTATACTGCTTTTTTTTTACTAAGTTAGTGAAAATGGAAGACACAAATAGTGTTACAAAAGAAATAACCTTTTCTTGTTTTGCTTGGCTTTGGGACAAATGCTACTTATCTATGATAGCTTTAAATGTAAATACTTTATTCTTTCACTTACTACAACGACATTTATGAACACTAAAAATTTAAACCTGGTTCATATTTTACCCTAACCCATAGAAAGTAGGAGACACATACACAGTAACTGGATTACTCCACACTAAGTGCTAATAGAATTGCATAGAAAGTGCTAGAGAAGCACAAGTGTCACACAAATTAATTTAGCCTGGTTAGGGAAGAGTCTGAAAGAAGGACAGAAAAATGACAGGAAAGTTAGTGGCATCTAAATGGCTCTGCTTATCCACATTTGTTTTTTCAATATAAGATCATTTCATGCTTATGCATTTCATTTGGGTTCCAAGTCAACTTATATTTTCTCTCTAGAGCCTCTCATGTGACAGGAAGTTGGCCACATGTTTTTATTTTTTTAGTCAAGGTTTCACTCTGTAGTCCTGCTGGCTTCAAATCCCTGTGTAGCTGGGGCTGTCTTCAAACTTATGATCCTTCTGCTTCAACTTCCTGGGTGCTGGGATTGTTTTCTGTTTGTCTTTGCAGTGCTGGGGTTGAAGATAGAGTTTTAAGTGTGCTAGGCAAGGGCTGTGTCACTGAGCTGTGCCTCTCCAGCAGTGCCCTCCCTCATGCTTTCTTCTTTTTCTCTCTCTTTCTTCCTTCCTTCCTTTCTTTCTTTCTTTCTTTCTTTCTTTCTTTCTTTCTTTCTTTCTTTCTTTCTTTCTTTCTGTTTTTGGTACTGAGGATTTAACGTTGGGACCTCTGGGCTACGTCTCATCTCCAGCAATAACTGTGATGGCAACTATGTGGGTTCATTGTTTTTGTCTCATTTTAAAAAGTGGTTAAGTGAACTCCAAGTCACTTAATGTACAGTAAAACTGAACTTCAGTGTAAAAAGTAGACTGATTATTTACAATATTACATGAGTGTGGGCGTGTGTGTGTGTGTGTGTGTGTGCGCGTATCTATACTACTAATCTGCTGGATCATGGTTTTCTTTGGAATCTCTGTGTCCTTGGAGGAGACCAGACATTGAGACTTTGGTCTTCTGAACTTGAGCATCACTTTGGCCTATAGGTTATATTGTTTGCACTTGCTCCATATTTAGCAGAGTTAAAGCAGGGGTTTTGTACATACATTCTAGAGGTTGCATTTGATAAACTTTGCATCAGAAGATTTTATCAGCTTCTCTGACCTCTCCTGAAAATCGTGAATTTCTCTCTGTTTTTTTGGTACTGGGGATCGAATTCACAACCTTGTGCCTGCCAGACAGGCCTGAGGCCACTGAGCTAAATCCCCAGCCCTATTTTTTGAGAAAGGGTCTCACTATGCAGTTCAGGCTGGCCTTGAACTCACTTTGTAGCCCAGACTGTTTTTGAACTCACAAAGATCTTCTTGCCTCAGCCTCCCCAGTGCTGGGATTAAAGGCGTGCACCACCACGCCTGGTTTTAATCCTGGTATTTCTCAAAAAGCATGTAAGAAAGAATTAACTGGAGTCAGTTCACACTGAACCTTTTGGTTTGTCTTTGAATTTCATATTCCTGCTTCCTTGCCAACCTACCATGTTTACTTATTTATGTGTTCTTGACAGTACATTCCTAATGGCTTTATGTAGAAAAGAATGAATCTTATTACATTTGTAATTCAGATAAAAATTTTTCATAAAAATTTTATTAATATAGTGATACAAAACTGTTTAGACTAATTAGCAATGTTGTGATGCCAAATAATGTCACATATTTCTTAGAGGGTCCTAAACTGCATAGGATGTTCAATTATAAAGACATTTTGATAGTTGAACTTTGCTTTATTTATTTTTTTAAAAAAGAGAAGGTATGGTTTTCCAGATTTAGTAACCAAAACCTATGAGGCCCAGTTATGATTTTAATCTTTTTTTTTTTGTTGGTACCTGAGATTGAACTCATGACCTTGCACTTGCCAGGCAGGTGCTTGTGCCACTGAGTTATATCCTCAGCCCAGTGATTTTCAGTTTTTAAAAATATTTTCCAAAAACAAGCTGGGCGTGGTGGCGCATATCTTTAATCCCAGCATGGGAGGTTGAGGTAGGTGGAGTGTTGTGAGTTCCAGGCCGGCTTGGGCTACAACATGAGTGCAAGGCCGGTCTGAACTACATAGTGCGACCCGTCTCAAAAATCTAGGGCCGGGAGTTTGGCTCAGCAGCTTAAGTACCTGCCTAGTTGGTACAGGGTTGTGAGTTTGATCCCCCAGTGCCACAAAAACACAAAAACAACAGCAAAAAAAAAAAAAAAAGACACTAGGATACATAAACCATGAATTGTGTTATATCCCCATCATAGTAGTACTTTATAATAAGAAAGATTTAATATTTCTGTGGGGGAGATATATTATTATTTACAGTGAATGTAATAAATGAAAATGAAGGATTGTCGCCTGCTAGTTCAAGTCAGGTTTTTTTGTTTGTTTATGATAGTTTCATAGATATGTAATTCACAGTATCAAAAAAATTGGCCCAACTAAAAAGTACAGTTAATTGGTTTTGAATTTATTCACTTTTTGCAACTTAATTTTTAATTAAGGGTAAGGATGTTGGACTTGCAGTAACCCTTTTTCAAAGATGCCGGTTTTGTGTGTTTTACTTCTCAAGTCTAGCAATCTGTAGGGAACATTTTTGACTTCGAACAATGTAGGTCAGTAAACCTAGTTAAAAATCTTAGAGAAACTCCCAAAGGCTTTCCCTAGTGCCTTTAATATGCATGATTTTCTTGTTTATTATTTAACAAATTGGTAATGGAAATTGGCTAATCAGGATATCTTCTTCGGTGTTATGTATGGGTCTAAATGGTCGGACCTTTAATTTGTGGTTTCAAAACTATGATAAATTATAAAGTCCGTATATAAGTCCCTAAATGCAATTTTCTAAAGTAAAGAAACTTATGTCAGAATTTGATTGCTTTCTTGGCTGTGTATTTGGTACATGCAGCTCTTGATTTGTGAATGAGTAATGATAGTTTACAGTGTAAATGTGATTATAGGAACTCTTATGCATTTCCATATATGTGCTTTACAGTGTTATTTTACATATGTCTTACACATATAGCAGTAATTAGGTTGTATTTCAAATATAAAATCAGCTTATGTATTTCACTAGAAAATGTCAAAGTAAAAAGGTGCGAGTAAAATCTGGGATAAATCCAATTTCCATTCTATTACCTATTTGAAAAAAAGGAAACATTGTTAGACAAACAAAACACATTTAAAAAAGGAAGCAAAATGGAATTTCTTTATCCCTTTAAAGAAACGGCCATCCTAAAATATGCCCAAGCTTACTTCCTAGAGGCAGATTTGCTAGTGAGCACCTTTAAAGGAGCAATAACATAAAATTAATTCTATGAAACAATTCTATAAAAATGTAATATGCCATTAAGACATTTTCTGATTTATATCAGGTTTATATAAAGGTGCTTTGAATCTGCACCTTTGTGTCCAGCTGGTAACCTTTTTCTAGATTAATTACGCAGAGGCCTCTGAAAAATGTTAGACATTTGAGAGAAGTTGTGATTTTAGAGATAAAGGGATCCTGCTGTGGAAAGTATGGCCATATGGCATAATGACATGAACCCTGCAGGTCTAATCAGAAGGCCCCGGCTCTCACACAGATTTTTCTGCTACCAGTTGTGTAATTGTGGACAAGTTTAACCTCTCCAGCAGTGTCTTTTCAAATACAGGTGTGTCTGAAGACGCTTCAAGGATCAAATTCTATCATTTTATTTTATTTTATTTTATTTTTATTTTTTTTGCGGCACCGGGGATTGAACTCACAGCCTCGCGCCTGCCAGGGCAGGCGCTTAAGCCACTGACCCAAAGTCCCGGCCCTAGTTTTTTGAGGCAGGGTCGCACTATCTATCATTTTATTTTAATCATAAACTTCAAAATAATTTTGGTGCTGTTTTTGGTAAAAAAAAATCATAACTTTCTTTGTCTCCGCAGTAATCAGATTGGAAAGATGAATTTCTTGTGCAGATATTAAATTCTACATTCATTTCTAGTAACAGAAGATTAAATCCCAAAGTGTGTATAATGTTTGTGAGGACCAAGTTAATTACTGCAATCAGAAGGGAACTGTGTATTTTGTGTTTCCCTTTCAGAGGAATCTGTTTGCTTTTAAAATAATATCCTCATATCTCCCTTTTATCTTGATGGAGTTATATGTTTCATTGTCTCTTAAATATAGCGAATACTTGATTATCTAAAGTGGAATCTTTCTTGGGTCAGTCCTTTCTAGTTCTTAGTGAATGCTATTTTTACATTACCTGTGTTATTATATTTGCTTAAAATTAACTACTGACTTTAATGTCTTGTGTGGTGCAAGAAAGGTAGCATGTTTTCTTTAAATATTAACACTAATTTTCTGTTCTGTACAGAGAAATTTTAGAAAGACCTCTAGAAATAATAGTATCAAGTGTCAAACGTACCATTCTTTCTGCTCAGTCTCAGAAATCTGTGCCCTTTGAAAAGGCCCTAGGTAGCAAATGCTTTTTGCTTTGAGGGTTGTGGTCTGTATCACAAGTATTCCTTTCTGGCATTTGTATTGAATCAAATAAATATGTGTGGCTATGTTCTGGGTTGTAGTTTGTTGATTTCTGATTTTTCTAGTAACTTAATTGTTAAACTCGCGTGTATTCGTATTTAGATTTCTCCAAAAGATTTATAACCACCTATTCATTGTAATATGAATCATTCCATTTTATAAAAATTGCATGCATTTTACAAAAGGCTTTCACATATACTTAATTTTTTGCTTATAATTTTTGATTAAAATTTATTGTTTTGTATTCTTTTATGTTTTCAACTGAGAACTGTAATTTACCTAGGTTGAATGAAGGCACAAGATTTTTATTTTCCTGCCCTATATATATTAATGTTCTAATGGCCACATAGGCACGTATCGCCAATCCCACTTTGTTAGTAGGATCTCCTTCAACCTAAAATCTCAAAACTAAGTCAAATCCAAGCTTAGCACTTTGATTATTCCCCAGATACTGAATTCATTCAATGTAATCAGACAAAGTAAACTTTGGTAATAATCTCCCCTAAAAGAAGCCCAAGAAAGCTGAAGGTGGTTTCCAAGAACAACCACTTCTAAAAGTTCATAGCAGCTGTAAAAATACACCTTCAGTTGATATTCAGCTTATAGTATAAGGGTACATGTATTTTTCTTTTTCTTTATCTTCCTGTTTTTCTTTTCCCCAAATTACTTAGATGTATTTAAGATATTTTCTTCTCATGGTACAAAGGTCAAGCACTCCTATCATGAAGGAAAGCTGTCACTGGAAAAATGTAGAAGTAAATGTTGTACCAGTTGAATGTCTTTTGTGGGTGGGGAGGGAAGGTAGAGGTGTTCTTAGCGGTGGTGGGATGATAGTACAGTATGTTTCTCACTGTTTTTACCTCCCAGGTAGCTAAGAAGTGATTGACTTTGGAAAAGATTGTTTTTTAAAGATCTTGGTGATAAGTGCATTGGTAGTTAAGACATATTTCAGCTGGGAGGTAGCAGAAAGTCCACAATGTTATGTTCACTGTGTTAAATCTTTTATCATCTTTTTGAAAATGAACCATTTTATTATGCCCAAATGAGGAGTGCTTAGAGCAGCTGAACACCATTAGAATTATTGGTTCAGAATTAAGAAAATAAAAGATAACCAAACCTTTCAAGATGAATGTGAAGTTGGTATTTCCCCCCCAATTTTTCTAGATCGTGAAACCAAAATCTCAAATCCTTAATATTATGTGGATACATTTAAATAAGAATCACTTAACTATTCTTTTTAGTCTAATTTTGTATTCAGCTATTTTCAGAGTCATTTCTCTTCTCTTTCTTTTTCCCCCCAAATGTTTGTAATGTTTTTTTCACTTTCTTGATCAGAGATCTGACTGCAAGAGGCAGTAGAATGTCTGCTGCTTTATCAGAAACATGACTTGAGGAATCCTGATATTTTCCTCTTTGTTTTCCAGTGTCCACATTCAAATATGGGGGCTTCTGAAGAATAAATGAATTAATTCCTAGAAATTTCTGAGTGTTTCTTAAATGACAAGAGGTCAAGTCATGTGAGCCATTTTTATTTTTATTTATTTTAAGATGGTCACCTTGTCTGCATATTTGCTAATTTAAAAATACACATCAGAAAGATTGTATATTCGACTGTACGTGTTACTAGTTTATTATTATTTTAAGAAATCAAAGTTATTATGATGTGCAGGGACATATTAATTCATCCCAACCCTCATCAGTAATTAAATGTTACCTTTCGTTCCCTACCGCCCTGAAATAAAACGTGGCTGGATTTTTAAGAGATATTTAGAAATGAAATGAGAAGCAACTTCTTTCCTTAAACCACATTCTCAAGTCACAGAGAAGTATGCAGTTACATAGAAGTTTGTTAAATGCCACAACTACATCCTTTTGAAAGAACTGAGAATTGCTACTCCAAGAATAGCCTGTCTCTTAGTCAGTACCCTCTTCCATCTGTCTACTCCAATATTGTTTAAAAGTCTTCCTGACACCTGAGTTTGCCTTCTGAAGACTCAAAAAAGAAATCAAACTGTTAAAGGAATTAGGGACACAAATGTAAAATATATAGTTAAGGAACAGAGATTTGCAATATGTCACTCAGTCACGTAGAGTTTAAAAAATTTTTATGGACTAGAAGAAGCTTCTTTCTACAGTCATCCCCCAACCCCATCATAGGTGATAATTTCTATGTCCCCTGATGGATACCTGAAATCACAGGTTGTAACAAACCCTTATGTACTGTTCCTTCCCAATATATACATACCCACAAACTGAGCTTTTTCCATTTTAAATATATACTCCCTATACTCTATGACTATAATGTTTGTCATTGTCATTTTGATATATGACCAGCAAAACTAGCACAAATTTCTTTTTTTTCCCAAAATTTCATAGATAAAGGTTTCATTCTCACTGTGAATCTTTACAACCTCAGCATACAATTTTTTTTCTTATTAAATCAAGAGCTTTTACTGTCTCTTGGTTTACTCTCTCATAACTTCTCTTTGGCATTCCCAAATTACCAGCATTACTACTTTTGGACTTTGGTACATTTATTAAGTAAAATAAGAGTTACTTGAACATGCAAACAGAAATTAGAAGAGTGACTGCTGAATGACTAAGAGGCAGGTAATGTGTACAGTGTGAAGGCGCTTGGTTTGGGGCAGGACAGTGTGAGATTTTATCATGCTACTCAGCATATAATTGAAAGCTTACAAAATTGCTGATTTCTGGAATTTTCCCATTGATAATTTAGACTCGTTTAACCATGGAAAATTTAAACCAAGGAAATTGAAACTCTCAATAACTATTGTCGTGTTGTTTCAAATAGACTCTACAGAGATTAGATTAATTTCTTTGATCATTATATCAAGACTATGTTGTATCTAAAACAGCCCCTTATGGATTGTTCTCTTGGTTCATTGTTTTGATATATATATATATATATATATATATATATATATATATATATACACACACACATATATATACACACACACACATGTGTGTGTATGTGTGTGTTTCTTATATTCATATATAATTTATTCACCTATTCATCCAAGTTATTCATGTTCCCATTTGTGACTTCTTTGAGCCTGAAGCTGGTCTGTGTGCTGTAGATAGTACAAATCAGTGAACAAAACATTGTGTTTACACAGCTGGTGTTCTACTGGGGGCAATGAGACTTGTTTCGGTAAGAGTGTAATAGTAAGGTTAAGATTATATGCTTAGGGCTTTGGGCCATAACAACTTCAGATCTGACCTTTATAATATTTGATATCTTTCATATATGGTGTGAGTTACAGTAGAGAGCTTTGAGAAGGCAGCGATTAATGTAGCCCAGAGAAATCTTGCTGAAGGATTGGAATTTAAGCTGGAGATGCGGAAGAACATTTAAGATAGTGGTAACTTAAAGTAGATGGGTGTGAATTTGGTTATACTCAGAATATTAAGGAGAATAGTTATACTGAGGGTATTTTGAAGTTTTAAACAACAGTGGTATCTATATTTTGACTTAGAGGTTTTTGAAATATGACTAGTAAAGATGGGTTTAATTTTGGACACCTTTGTATACTAGACCAGGGGTATTGAAATCTAATTGTTCTAAGTGAAATCTAATTATGTTAGATCATCAGTGAAGAATGGTGATTAACGATATAAACTAGTGGAAGAAGTACCCTTTCATAAACACAGGGCCCGATGGAATTTTTGACCCTGACCATGACTGGAAAGTTCTGTATCCTCTGGGACGACATGTAACCTTTGTAGCCATGAGTTTCCTCACTGCAGCATAAGCATGGAGGAGATGTTCTGTGGGGCTCTGGATTTCATAAATATGTAAACTACAGTTCTCTACATCTCTTCAAGCATTTACCAACCTGTGGCTTTCTAAGATTTTCCTATAGGAGTTGATGGTCCTTTATGTCAGATATTTGTCACATGGAGTTCAGAGAGGGACAGGCCAGTTAGAAGAACTGGTGTCTCCTGAAGAATTGAAGGTGGCGAGTGTGAATTTTGCACTGTGTGGTTGTGTGGTTGGATAGTTAAAGGCCAGCCTTATAATTGAAAGACATGTCTTTGAGTCCTGCTTCTACTGTTTAGCTGTGGCATTCTACATAACATATTTAACTTTCCTAACTACCTTTGTGAACGTACCAGTTCACAAAGTTTATCAGCATCAGAAGTTTGACAAGGAACTGCATGAGATTATATTCTGTAAAATTGTTAATAAACATTCATGATTAGTATTGCTACCACTAATACATAATTTCCCTCCCATTCTATAGTGGGACATGGTAAAAGACTAGAATGTTTTCTAGGTACTGCTCTCTTTACTGGATGCCCAGATCTCATCTGAGAGGTATAAAATGACTTAACAGGTGTTTGAATTCATTAGATAGTTATGTACAGTTCTCTCTTTCCTTATAGTGTCTGATGAGTCACAGAAAAATGTACTAGAGCTTAATTTGTACTCCTTTATACCCTAACATTTGGATGACCTGCATTTGTTTAGATTGTTGAAGGAATTAGGTATGTGGGTTGATTTGAGATACAGTGAAGAATAGAACAAAAATTGATTCATTAAGAAATATCCTTACTGTAAAACTTCTAGTATGTTGTGTGCACTAGTTATTATGGAAACTTAAGAATAGAATAGAATTTCTTGCTACTACTTATTTGGATTAGGGACTAAATAAAAACTTCCAGTGCCTCCTATAATTTTCTGGCAATCAGTTCACAGCACAATGTTAAAATTTATCATTTTTTACTTTATTATTGTTTGATTTGCTCATGGCATGGTTTTTCTGTTCTTTTGAGTGTTGTTGGTGTTCAAGTCGAAGATGCCTATCAAGGACTGTGAGAGGGAACAGGGATGGTCAAGGCATATGAACAAGAGCTCGTTGAAATAAGGAATAAGAGCCTAGTAGAGTGGTCATATGATAATCCCAGCCTCTGTGGAGACTGAGGCAGGAAGATCACAAGTTGGCAGGCCAGCCTGGGAAATTTTGCAATACCCTGTGATAAAATAAAAATATAAAAAGGGCTGGAAGTATAGCTCAGTGGTGAAGTGCCCAAGGGTTGAATCCCTAGTACTGCAATACATAAATAAACAAGTAAGTCAGGGATTCCCGTTAGGTATTTTAATAGATTCCTGCTACTTCCCCTTCCTTTTTGCTTAATCCAAACGTAGAATCAGTTATGCACCTGGCAAAAACTTTTGCTTGTCTCTCAGCAGGGGTTTAAGGGCCGTGAGCCAGTCAAAAAATGATTGACAGTTCATTCAGAGTCCACTGAACCACACTTTTAAAGCACAGAATTCCCATTAGACTAAGGCTTGTTGGACTTAGTCCAATGATGATAATCTATTAAAACAAGTTGTCTAATCTTATGAGTTAACTTGAAAGAGAAGTGGATGTGGGGTGAATTGCAGAATGTTTGCATGTGCAAGTTCAATTTATTTAATTTTAAATAATTAGGGCATGGCAATGATTAGTGCTAATTGGAGCTGTGTTGAGCTAAAAGAATTATCCAGATATATTTTGAAGGCTCATGAGAGATTTATACACTAAATCTCATTTTACTCTAGGGTTTTTATTGATGATGTAAAAAAATCAAAGATATACATCTTAATAAAAAGCACCGAATTTTAACTGAAACTGAAGGAATTTAAAATGTTACATTAATGATAGCTACAAAGGATAGGCATGCTTAAAGGAGAGGACTAATGGTAAGAGCTTTAATGACCTCAAAATAATTAGTAAATGCATAATTCTTTTTTAACTAATTTGAATTAAGGTGAAACTTTTGGGTTGCATTGAAATCAGTTCAAATGGAGGATAAAACTGCAGTGATTATGTGAGTTACAGTTTTCAACTGCTTTTCCATTTCAAAAGTAGTTATTTATAGACTTTCTGGTTTTAGTTTCCATATACAATATCACCTTTTAAAGTTGGGTATATGATCAAAATTGGATTTCAAATTTCACATTAGAAGAGGGAAAGGAAGAAACTCAGTGTATTACAGTTACACAAACATTTCATCTGTTTAAATAAGTAGCCATCACCAACAGTCTCCAAAATTTGCATATTTCCAAGTTGTTTATTGCATGACTACATTTTTGGAAAGGCTATCAAAATAGAGTGTGAATGAAGAAGTTTTTAGTAATTTTGTTTGTTCCCAAACAATTGGCCTGTGGCCACTTGGCAGCTACATTAATAATTTCTATTTGTTATAGTGTGAAATATGCAACAAGTTTATTATATGTATACATAATAGAGGACTACACTTTTGTTGATTAATTCTGGCTAGTAAGTGTAGAAATTTAAAAATGCCTAGTTGATGGAGCAAATAGTAGTGCTTTTAGAAAAGTCTCCTTTATTTACAATAAGTATTACCATTCCGTGTTACTATTCCACACTTCACAAAGAAATTCACCTTCAGGGTAATAAGATGCGTAGGTCTGAAAGATGACTCTTTGTGATAACTCAAATTATCTTTTTGTCTTTTTCCATATCACTCATCCCCAGACTCAGTTTTTGTTTCTGAGTTGTTTTCAAATAACTAGCCTTAGGATAAGTGCGATATCACTGCTTTTCTACTTCTTACATGTTTTTCAATATTGAAGGGAGCAAACAAAATTGTACAAACCAACAGAGATTTGGAAATGGAGGTGCTTTTTTCTTTTTATCTTAATTTTTTTAGTTACTGTTTGCATGCATAATGATTGCATTCATCATGAGGAGTTAGCACATGTACACAAACATCTTCATTCCTTTAATTTACCCTTCCCCCTGCCCTCCTTAGCCCCTCCCTTGGTTCTCTGCCCAGATCTTGCAAAAGATCTGTTTTTTTTTTTTTTTTCTGTAATAGGTTCTAGTAACCATAACTCCCTTAGCTATTCTGATGTTCTTGTAAAATTGGCATGACCATCCATTTAGTCTGTTTTTGTTCCTGAGGGCATAGGGGTAGCAAATAGGTGATGACCCCACTGCTTGCTCAGTAAGTCCGTAATGTCCTATTCAGCTGGCCTTATGAGGAGTCCAGTTCTGTCTGATTTTACTCTGAATGACTAATAATTGAGATGCCCCAGTAAGTGCCACTGTGCTGTCTGGGAATTTCTGAATAGTTCAAACCACTGAATATTGAAAAAAGATGATAGAATTGACGGATGCTTTTCTGTGTGAAAATTTTCTTCAAAAAACTCTTAATTTTGCTCGATTGCCCACTCAAGAAAACTAGTGTTATTTTAAAAATTGATGTGGCACTTTGAGAATTAAGATATTTTACATAAGATATATCTAGATGAAGGGTTACATTTTTATCTATGAGAAACTATAAATAAAATCTCGAATTTACTGTTTAGCAGGGGATAAAAGTGTAAGTACAGTATAGAATTGGAGCATATTCCCCTATAAAAACACTGGAATTATACTGTTATAAAGTGAACAGCCATAAGCTGCATAAACGTATTAAGTTGTGTTTGTAGATATAAAATCTTCTTTTTCTTATTGGTGTCTTTTGTATTTTCATAGGAAAACTCCCACAGTCGTTAAGTAGCTGTCTATTATGACATCTTTTTGAGAGAAGACTGCTGTATCTTAGCCCCCCCACTGAGTGCAGTCTCATTATAATTTGTCTCTTTATGTTTCCAAAATGCTGTGCTCACATGCTTAACTCATTAATGAGACTGGAACGCATCTCATAATGGCTGGTTTGTGGCACAAAAGCCACACAGAGTTAAAAGAATGTTGCAGTTTAATCCATTGGCGCAGGAAATACATTTGCAATGCAGTTGCCCAGTTGAAGAGGAAAAGTTCCTCTTCCAAATTCAATTAATTGTGAGCTCTTTTTAATTTTCCACTCCCTCCATTAGGTGTACTCTTAAAATACTGGGAAAGAAGTTTCATAAAAACCAAAATGTTTCGCCAGTAAGTTAAAGAGAAATGTCTTATTTCCTTTTGTTTAAAACATTTTTTGTCATTGTTTATTAGGTCACAAAAGATATTTTCTTCACATATTTTCTTCAAAAAGGCTGAGTTGTTTTGTGGCTAACCTGATTTGACCATAGCGCACTGCCTGGTGGGAAGTGTTAAACCTCTTATTTTAAACTAAACAAGATTACTCTGAAGGCTGGCATTCAGGGGCTTTTAGTGTAATGGGTTAGGGGCTGTGGCATACCCCTTGGAGTTCCACTAATTGAACTCTTTGGGTACTTGAGTTTCAAATAGTCTGCTCTGGAAGGGACTTGCCATGGGTACGAGAGAGATTGCTAACTGCTTGATTTCCCCATGTTAGTTTAATGAGGAAGAATGGGTGACCATGCCAACGACAACACCATAGCAATGGATTTAAAAGCATCTTTTCCTTGATATTTGCTTCCCATGTAGGGGTTTATTATGTACTATAAATGCTGTCAAGTATCAGACAAATAGGATTTGAAATCATAATACGTCATATCATACAATACATGTAAACAACAGACCACAATTTGAATTTTACTTCATTCTATTTGGAAGGCAGTTAAAATGTTAATACTGAATGGTGTTAAGTTTTAATTGGTTATTTTTCTGTGCCAGCAGCTTTCAGATATTGATTCTAACAAAGCTCATCTATTTAATTTCATTTGGCTTCTAAGAGCTTTTATTTTAAATGGTAGCTACCATTTTTAAGTAGACTTTGATTTTAGAATAGTTTTAGGTTTATCAAAAAAAAAAAAAATCCAGGAGAGAGTGTTCTCACATACTTCATATTTAATTTCCTGTAGTATTAAAAGCTTGCATTATTATAGTATATTTGTTGCAATTAGTGAACTAATGCTAATATGTGATTAACTACAAAATGTGGTTTACTCAGACTTCCTTAGTTTTTAGCTAAAGTCCTTTCTGTATTTCAGGGTACCACGCAGAATACTGTCTTGCATTCTCTTCTTGTGTCTCCTTAGACTTTTGGTCATTCATATTCCCCAAACTCTGTTTTTGATGACTTGAACAGTTTTGAGGATTCCTAGTTAGATACTTTGTAAAGCAATCTTTATTTAGAATTTTCTAGATTTTTTTTTAATGGCTAGATTGTACTTAAGAGTTTTGAGAGGAAGAACACAGATACTTATTTCGTCCCCTGCCAGTGGTAGTGTTTTTCAGTTTCCTTCACTGAGAAGCTCTCCTTTCTTCATCCTCCAAACATTTTTTTTTGTGTTGTACTCTGTGGAAAGAAGTCTTCTGTTCAGACCACAAGCACATAGTGATTGTTACACTTCCTGTCTTTGAAGGTGAAGTATAACATAAATTAACTCATCTGCAAAGAAGATTTGTCTCTATGTATTTATCATAGTATTTATTCATCACTGTGGTTTCATGAATATTTATTTTGTACCTTGGGTTATAATATTATCTGATACTCTTTTACTTATATTTGTCAGTGGAATTGTTCCAACTTTGGTTTTCAGGAGTTTTTGACTTAGTCCGTATACCCGCTGGGCACTTTGCTCTCAGTGTCACTGCATTTACAGGATAAGCACTGCTTCATCTCCTGGCAGGACAGGTTTCTCCACCCTTATCTTGTATGTTTTTTCTCCCAGTTCAAGAATCATTTCATTTTTCCTAGGAACTCTTTTTTTTTTAATTACAAAATGATCTTAGAATCAATAATGTGTATACAAGGTAATATTTATTTAAAGAAAAATTTTAAAAAATTTAAATTTTAATAAAATTAATGAAAATCTTTTTCAAGTGTGATTTAAAAATAGAACAGTGAGTTTATTCTTTTTATATTACATATGTTACTACTCGAAGTAACATAGTCATTGCTTCCAGCTAGTATTTTATATATGAATAAAGACTATGGAGATTTTCTAATAGTCTAGTAGTATTGTAATTGAAATAAGAATATATATACACACACACACACACATATATATATATGTATATATGTATGTATATGTCTCTTTTCAGTGCCCTTTTATGCAAATATGGTTTTAAAAATATATTAAATTTTATTTGTTTTTTGGTACCGGGAATCAAACTGAAGACCTCATGCTTGTCAGGCAGGTGCTTGTGCCACAGAGCTCTATCACCGGCCCTATATTTTGTTTTAAACTCTAGTTAAATATCATGTATCATCTCATTTCATTTTATTTATTTGAGTTTTTTGAGACAGACTTTCAGTATGTAATTCAATCTGGCACGTATCTCACCATGTAGCCCAGATTGGCCTCATTTGCCCAGCAGTCCGCTTGCCTCAGCCTCCTGAGTACTGTGAGTACAGGCATAAATATCATGTGTCATCGATATGTTTAGATATCCTGGATTTTTATTTGACCATTGTTACCATTCATGAAACTTTGCCTAAACAATAATGTAGTCTAAGAAATTATGCACGTGTTATAAGTAAATTTCAGTCTATAAATGATTTATTAAACTAGGTTATATGTTTAGCGTTGCCTTCATGGTTTTCTGTTGGTTATTTGAACTCAATGGGAAATATTATTGAATATTAGAGTCAGCTTAAATAAATGAAGAATTCTTTATAATCTCCTAGTAAACTGTTTTATACCCCTAATGTTTAAATTCTTTCTTCATGAAGACAAGCTATGCCCATTCATTGACCTGCTTTATATCTTTTCAAATACCAAATATTAAAATTCTTTTATCTGTTGGTATAAAAAAAGAAATTTCTCATCTTGTATAAAGGGTAATTACTAATAAGAAAGCCCACTTTTCTTTTAAAGGAAAATAGAACTTCCCTGATAACTTGACTATGGCAAAAGTTTGATTAATCACTTGAATATGTTCTGAAAGTAATTCCTAATTATACTTTTAGCCATGTCTTTTTTCTTATCATACATTCAGAAAATTGTAGCTTTGTATTCAGGTTTTGAAGTGACCATTCAGTTTTGGGGACGAGGGGCCCTGTGAGAAATCCTGTATTATTGATGTAAGGAAAATGTGTAATGTCAGTGATGTGATGGATACAAAATAATTGATGGTAATTTTTGTTATGTCTGGATAGCCTTTTCTCTCAGTCTTAAAATTTACAAATCCTGATTGTTATCTACTTTATTATTATAACTACTACCATTGCCAAGGGCTTAATTTGGAATTAAATGAGCCTTATGCTTAAGTAATTTATTCTCATTAGTTTGCCAAAAAGTGAGTCTCATGATGGTTTTAATACTCCAAGGCAAAATGTTTACTTTTTTCTTTCATGGAGGTTAAAATATTCCTTTTCAGTTTCATTTATGTCCAAGAAAAGCAGAGAATCAGAAGGCAGTAGTGAAGCTGTCGTCATCAATAGCAATTTTCCCTGAATAATAGAGCAGGGGCTGCTATAGAGGAATTAGCTGTATTTTTTTGTTTCACTCATTTGCTTCCTTTCATCAAAGTTTTCCATAGAAAATAATTCACTATAGGACCCTCTGAAGGCATCATGACCAATTAATATTGCAAGGAATTTTCCTTAGTTTCCTTTTCGTATTTCAGGGAATGTGTAGAGAAGATTTTGATGTTTTGTGACAGATTTCACGTCATTTGCTTATTAAGCTATAGCCATGTTCTTTTATTCTATTAGTGTGTCAAAGGGTAAAACTAAAGCTGTCAACCATGGACCTTATATTCTTGACTGATTTCATTCTCTGATTTTCTATGTCTGGCAGTTCCAGAAAAATCCCTCTAAAATTTTATGATTAGAAATATAATAAAATTCCCATTTAACCTTAAAAATGAGCTTTTAAGAAGATTAGAAAAGACACTTGAACTTCTAAAAATATGAGACTTTCACAAAATGGATTGGTGTCATTTTGTGAACAAACAGGTGAATTAAAACATGATGAAGGCTTGTCCACTCACTGATTTAAAATACGTCTGATATGAAATATTTTTGCAAACATGCAATCTTTTTCCCATTTCTAATTCTGTCGTTATAATGAAGTTGTCAAGAAAATGTTCCTCTAGACACATGCTGTTGCCTCAATGAGTACTTTTCATGGGAAGACACACACTCACACACACACACACCCACACACCCAGAGGTAGCTGATAACTAATGTACAGGTGAAAAGGCCAAGTTTCCGTATTGTTACAAACAAGTTTTTGGAAATGTTGCCTTGGAATTGTGTGTAATTTTATTTGCTTTTGGTGCCTCCATTGGGGAGACTGAGAGTGAGATTTGGCATAATAGGACTTAGAATGCATGAGATGAAGATAGGCAGAAACATTGTTAACGAGTGATTTATTTGAATGCTTACAAATGTCAGGCTCTGTCTTACCTTCTGGGGATACAGAGATATGTCAGTTTTCACAGCTCAGAGCTGAAAGTGAGTTTTTGGATAACGTTAATGAAATTTTATAGTTTTTTTTTAAATAAGGAAAATTTTGGGGGATGTGGGCACATGGAGCCATTCATCAATTTGATGCTATTTTTTGTTTCTGATACCTCAGTCCATCTCCCTGCCGCAGATCCATTTTACCTTCTCATGCAAATATTTCTAGACTTGGAAAAAAGACAAAAGGCCTTCCATACATATGTGTGCATGTATAAAAAACATGATTTTCTCCTGAATGTCTTAATGATTATATAATACTGCATATTTTGCAACATGACATTCTACTAGTCGCGCTGCTACATTTTGATTTGGTTCATTTGTCTTACTTGCTATACTGTTGTTTTATATTGCTTTGTTGGTAATATCCTTTTTTGTTGTTACATTTGTTTATTTTTTCCTTTTATAAACAACACCGCATCACCTGGGTATTGTGGCTCTTGACCATAATCCCAGCATGCTGGGAGGCAAGGCAGGAGGATTGCAGGTTTGAGCCCGGTCTGACCTTGCCTCAGAAGATGTAGCTCAGCACAAAGACCCTGGGATCAGTCCCCAGTACTATAAAACGAAGCAACCAAACAAAAAAAAAAAAAAAAAAAAAAAAAAAAAAAAAAAAAAAAAAAAAAAAAAAAAAAAAAAAAAAAAAAAAAAAAAAAAAAAAAAAAAAAAAAAAGAAAGAAAAAAAGAAAAAAGAAAAAGAAAACCCTCAAAAACAAGCAAACAGGCAAAAACAACCCACTGCATTAGCTTTCTTGTATTTAAACCTAGCAAGTTTCATAAATGCATGTTGCCAAATCATAAGTGATACAATTTGTTAAGTTTACTATATACTTCTAAATTTCCCACCAAAACGATATGATTCATATTTTCCCAACAATTTGTGCTTGTTACCATTTCTACATAATTTTAATGACATTTATTTATATTTAGTTGTATAATTTTTTTCTTGTCGACTTATTTGAAATGTATTCTTTAATTTTATTTAGCTAATGAGATGTAGCATCCTTGTAGATATTTGTCTTTTCTCTGAATTTCCTGTTAAGGTTTACTTACTCAGTTTTTGTAGTACTGGCGTTCGAGCCCAGGACAACTGTTACCACTAAGCTACATCCCCAACCCTATTCCTTTTTATTGCTTTTACTTTTTTATTTCATTTTAATTTTTTGAGACAGGGTTTCTGTGTATTTCAGCCTAGCTTTGAACTCACTATGTAGTCCTTTGCTTCCCAAGTGTTCAGATTATAGGTGTGTATTCTACCAGTATTTTTAATATCTTCTATGACAATAGAAGTGTGTGGTGGTGCACATTTATAATCTCAGCATTCTGGGAGGTTAAGGCAAGACTATTGCATATTCAATTCCAGCCTTTTGTGACTCTTGAGTAAGAGAGGTTTTATTGTATTTTATTTGCAAAGTCCTGGAAGCAAATTCCATCTTCTGTATGTATCAATAAGGCTTCACTATTTCAACCTTGAATTCTACTAGCTATAGTGGTCTCAACTCTTTTGTAGTTTGGCCATAGCAATCATTTACTCAACCTACAAATTCAGTTTGTCCCAGAACCTGAATGAAAGCATTATTTCTGTTTCACTATGGTTTATTTATTTAAAATGAGGAAAAGCTCTTAAAACTCTGTGAAATGAAAGTCAGAATCCAATGGCATTTTCAGTGTCAGTACTAAAAAGAGACTTGAACAGGTATGGATGATTCTCAGCTCTGGGTACATTATATTCACCAACAGAGATTTTACTGAAATTAGGGCATGCATATTTTTTAAAGCTCACAATTGATCATAAGCGACTTTGAGGTTTGAAAGCTATCTTTCAAGACAGATGTCTTAGTTACTTTTTGCTCGTTTCCAAGACAAAATACCTGACACCCAAAATTAGGGAAGGAAAGGTTTATTCTTACAGTTTCTCGGGAGTTTCAGTCCACACTTAGTTGGCTCTAAGTCAGCATGGTGTGGTGGGGCTGCCGTTCATGGCGGCTGCAAGCTGCAAGGCGTGCTGGTGAGAGAGGGTGGAAGCATGGAAGTGAGCAAGAGGAAGACCCGCCTCATTTACATTGTATCTCAGTTCCACCCCTGGACGGGTACAGCACTCACATCACCAATCCCGGTGCTACACAACGAATCAGTAACATGCGTCAGACTCAGCCCCATCAAAAGTATATGAGGACTTGGGGGTACATAGTATATCACCCAATACAACAGAGTAACTCATCTCTCCCCTAAGTGTTTTTTTATGAAGCTCCATGAACACAGGGAGGTTCTCTCATCTTTCTTAGGACAGGTGTGTAGCCAGTATGTGAAGAAGCAGTTGTGTGATACAGCAGCCTTGGCTATGTGTTGAGTGAAATAATTATGCCTTAGCTTGAAGCTACTAAATCGCAGTTCTTTTCTACTGCTCCCTATTAAAGGTTGTACATGTTTAAGTTTGTTACACTTTGATGTCTCACTTTGTTTCTGTGGATTTTGCTAATTTTAACTTTCAGGTTTTTAGTGTGAACTAGTTAAGATGTTAGTTCCTTACCTGTATGCACCTTTGAGAAGCACCTGTGTTGGACTGATTTGATTCATCAAGCCAAGCACAAAGAAATTTATGGCAAATTGTATGGTTACTTGGCTCCTAGGTATAGCTTGAGAAAAACTGGATTATTTGATTTAATCCATAGTCAGAGTATAGAGACTAACTTAGAATTGAAACCTTTTTAAAGCCTTAAAAACAAAATTATAAGCTGGGGGTGGTGGTGCATGTCTTTAATCCCAGCACTCGGGAGGCTGAGGCAGAAGGATCATTGCGAGTTCAAGACCAGCCTGGGCTATAAAGTGAGTTCAAGGCCAGCTTGAACTGTGTAGTAAGACCCTGTCTCAAAAAATAGGGCTGGGAATTTAGCTCAGTGGCCTAAGCGCCTGTCTGGTAGGTGTAAGGTTGTGAGTTTGATCCCTGGTACCAAAAAATAAAAAA
>RJWM01021087.1:0-36468 GCA_004363535.1 Dasyprocta punctata | reverse complement strand
GGACACATATTTTTATTCAATGTCTAATATACACTGGGTCTTTTAGTGGTTATCTAGTGTAGGAGGTTTAGAAGAACATTTAATAGCATCTTCATGATCTATTTACTTATCTCTCTTCACAAAGAATTGGATACTTTGCATACGTGTTTCCCTCTCTGTAGATGCAATGTCAGAACTGCAGTGTATGAGTTGAGACAAATGCTAAATTGAGTATAATCCGACATCACCATTTATGATGCAACTAAAGAAGGCTTTGGAAGGCCAGTACAGAGTTGTTAGTGTGGATCAGAATGATTTGGTAAATTGACAGGCACAAAGTGGTTTTGGAGGATTGCAATGGTTAGGATGGGCAGAGAAAAGAGAGGGTCACTTTACTGCAATGAAGAACTTTTGCAATACAGTTAGCCTTTATTTATAACAAAATTCTTAAAAAGATCAAACTAAAATATAAGCTTCTGTTGAGACAGTAATTCTGTAAATATTAAACATAAGCCAAAGAAAAGTGTAAGTAAATGATTTCTTTGTAACATAAGGGATAGTTTAATAAGTCATTCAATGTATATTATATTTTAGTGGCAGAAAACAAGAAACTGTGTCTGACAAGCTTGCTTAGATTACACACAGCAGAGGAAGTCAGTTATTAAAGTCACAATGTTCATGTCAGTTTAAGACCAGGGTAGGCATGTATAGGCCCAGACCCCATCAGTAGAACCACTGTTAGTGAGTCCAGTAAATATAGACTCATATCCCAAAGTAGATAGTAGATAAAATTATTTGCCAAAGTGATTGAGATTCTGGAAACTGCAGCTCTAGCACCTGGGCTTTTGTGTGTCTTGGCTAAAATGAATTGCGAAGATCTAAGGAAGGAAATTGATTATTTTCTCCTTTCTAATACCCATCATATTTCCAACATAACTCTCCAATTTCACAATGCTGCAAAAAGTGTTTCCGCATGCCTATGAGTTAACGAAAATAAATTACATTGTGTTTTTAAATTGTTTTAGCATTATGGAATGTTTCATTCGAGTGGTTAGAAATTGTAGGAACAATATATTTTTGCTAAATAATTTTATGTAAGTCACTTAGAATGCAAAGGATTGTTGATAAGTATAAGAATTTTACACAAATAATCTTTCATATTTCATATAAAAAGATGGCATTCAAGCTCTTTTCATTATGGCAAATAGTATGTAGGGCCTCATTGAAAGACACTGTGTTGGCATCACGTTTCGACAGAATTTATGTATAGTCCTGTTAGACAAGGCAGAGTATCTGTAACAGGTAGTTTTCCTCTTACATCCATGAATAAACCCTATCTCTAGTTAGATGTGTAGCACTAACAATTACCTAATGAAAACAATAAAAATAAATCTGTGCATGAACATGTGAAATGAGAAATATAGGAAAAAGCTATGTTTATAATCATTTTATAGAGCCTAATTTTCTCAATTTTAGAAGAAAAATTCTTACCTCATGGAATAAGTAAGAACTTCAGCCCATTTTAAGTACACATGATATCATTTGCTAAAGAGAATACTGTCGTGTATAACTGATGCAGGTATATAAATTCAATCAATAGATACTAGCCATAGATTTCAGAGCAAAATAGTAACACAAAATAGTTTTAAATAAGAATTTAAGTGACTGTTGAAATAAAGTAATATTGTATTGCAATATGATATGAGAAAAAAAAGTAGCAGAAACAAAGAGATATTTTTGAGACTAAAATTGACTGAATATGAGTAATAGCAGCTCTATTGCAATAAACAATATGAATGTCATAAAAGGCTTATCGAGTTTGAAAATAGAGTATAGAGTACTTTCCTCTTTAAATGAGGAGATAGGGTACAGTAGGATGAAAGATAAAGAGATCAGCTAGTGCAATCTGAATTTGGGAGAGATGTGGCATGTCATGTAGAAATGTTTTGAATACAATCTGCTTTACCTGCTGATGACTTACTGATTAAAAGTAGAATTTGGAGATTTTGAATGAAGGTAGAGACTCAAATTAGTTCCAAGAAGAAACATATAGGTGAAAAATATACATAGTCAAAGACTCAGGTAATAAAGCTTATTATAGTAAATTGTTAGGAGAAAGGAGAAAAAGCAGAAAAAGGATGATAACGAGCACCTAATTACTATGCCATTATGCATGCAAGTTTTCACAATTTTGTCATACAAACATCTCTCATTTCATTAACTATTCTTAAATATAGATTATATCTATATTCTTGTGTTTATTTGCAATGGGTGCTGGAAGGAAATTGGTCATGAGACCTGGACATTTTTGAACTTTTTTTCAAAGATGTTTTTCTCTACTGTCATTAACAACATCACAATTTAGTTACTGGATGAGGCTGCTTCCAAAACTGAACCTTTTCTCCCTCAGGTACTAACTAGGAATTAGTGTGATTTTATGGACCTATTCTGCAAATTTTAGAAGCCATCCTAACTCTTCTCTATGATGTGTCTAAATGAAGTATATCTGATTTTGTGGTGAAGGAGAAGTTGAAGTTAGAGATTCTAAACTGGGACTCAGAAATGTGTGGTGTGGATGAGAACCAAAATCTTCTGTACTTAGGAACAAGCATTTTAGATCATAGGAGGTGCATAGAGTGGGAAGAGTCATTGTTTGTGCCTCAGATCTAAGATCACCATTGAAATCAATAAGTATTTAAAGCTGCAAGGATGACTCATTGTTGGCTGATCACCCCCATTCACGTGGTGTAAAAACAGAAAGTCTCATGTAGGTATGACCAGTTCTGAACTGTTCTGCTTGATCGATACCCACAGTGGTAGCCCCAAATCAGTTATTAAGAAACACAGATTGCTGTAACTTTATTTCTGTATAAGTGTGATTGTCAATTATGATGTAAATCTGAGTGGATTAAGAAACACCTAGCAGGTTAGTAGAGCAAACTGTCTCCAAACTGATTGTTTATTGCACTGATGAGTAGAGTATAGCCTGAATGTCATACAAAAGGGAAAGAAGAAGGAACCATACTGGCTTTGAAACATTTCAGTCTTCCTACGTGGGTCTATTCTTTGAGGCCATTGCCCTTCCACTGCTGTATCTCCAGTTCTTTGGTCTGCCAATGCACACTTGCATCAGTGACCCTCCAGTGAGCCTCCCTGCTTTCTGCCTTGGAGATGTATCTTTGATTCCTCATGTTCTGCAGCTTCCATATTCTTACCTAATCAGCTGCTGGATTCCCCACCTCTGATCCTGCTGATGGCCATCATCAACGCCTTTTCCTCTTACCCCATAACCCTACCCAATCGATCTTCTCTCAGAACCATGCATACATTTTCTACTGATTCTGTCACCCTAGACAACCCTAGCAAATAAAATAAGTAACATAGACTCATGTAATTCTTCTTATGTCTGAGGAACCATGGATTATGTCATATGTTGTAATCGAGGGCACCAACACTGAATGACTTTCCTTCTATGACTTAATCGAACCAACATCAGGGTGACAATGCAGTACGATATGGAGTGACCTGTGCCTTTATAAGTTATATATTTGTATGTTGGGGGGAAATGAAATATCTCTCATTAGTGATATTGGTAACTTGTTGGCTCCTCTATTTCCTCTGTGATTACTGATAATTACACCAAGGACAAGCAAGTAAATCTAAATTATTTTGTCTTGGTCAGAATGGATAATAAACTGGCTTCAAATTATATCATGAATGTCTTAAATGAAGCCACCTGCTTTTCTCTAGGATTTATTTGCAAGTGACTGATTCTGGGTCAGAGGTGGTGTGACTGAGGTTAGTTGTACTAAAATTTAGCTTGATTCTTAGAGTCTCATTGATTGCAGCCAAACTATTATGAGTTAAATTGAACAGATATTGTGCCTGCTTCTGTTGCTTATATTATTAGAATGTTTTGACATAATCATTGCAAAGAACTAAGTTTTGCCATAATCTTACAGTACAAAGAGGTATATTATTGAAAAATATGATCTGCTATACACCTCTGACACTGTTGTGTGATTTTGCTGGTGCGATTGTAATGCAAGGCCTTGATTATCCTTACCTAGGCAATTTCTCAGCAGGCAACTTTGAGAGATGGTGGAATGTCCACTACCTCCCTACACACAATGTGCAGAATTGCTTTTACTTGCTATACAAGCAGTAAATCCTCCAAGTTTCCGTGTTTCCCTGAGGTAATAAGCAGAGTGGGTTTGCAGTCATCTGTGATGGCTGTTTACACTCTTCTAAGGCTTACAGGCAGCAAGACAAACCAATAAGAATTTCTGGTTACTGTTTTTGTGAGTAATAAAGTCCTTTGTCTTCTATCTAGGAATCTTGTGTATTTTCCCACTTCCAATGAGACAGTAAAAACCTAACCAAACCAAACCAAGCAAAACAAAACAAAAGCAAAACTAATGCTACCATGTAAGTAGGGTAAAGTCATAATCTCTTCACAATTCTTGACAAAATGATTGATAGAAAAATTTATCATTTGCATAAATGTAAAGTAATTTCTAACTGTAACTATGACCGTCAGAAAATAAATTTTGTACCTACTTTGGATTTTTGTAATTTGCATAATTCACATAAGTTACTAAGCCCTCATCTCCCCTACTTCCTTAGTTATATGTATATAACCAAAGAAGTACAGTTATGAACTTCTTAAATGTTTTGGCAGGTAGGATTAAGAAATTACTTTTTGGAAACTGAAGAGTAAAATTTTTCACTGTGGTAGAATTTGTGAAGTCTTTTATTTCTTTATATGTTCATCTTCTTCATATTTTATTTCTTTTATTTTACAAAAAATTCAGGCAAATTTTCGTAACCAATATAAAAGAACATTGTTATTACACAGTACATATTTATCTTTAAAGTACTTAATGCAGTTAAACCAAATTTTCTCACAAAAAAAGAAACAATGACACAAACTTTTAACAGAGATAATTAGTATAAATGAAACAAATAAACTGCTTCTTATTTTTCTCTCTTCTATTTATCATACATATGTTTATGTATATGTATATGTATATGTATATATATATATATGAAATCCTGAAATATTTGAGCTGATGTGTTTAGCATATTTCACTTAGCATTATGCCCTCAAATTGCATCCATTTGCCCATGCATACCTCAAGTTTATCTTTATGGCAGAGTAGTACACCACTCTGTATAAATATTACAATTTCATTAACCTTTCGTCTATTGACAGACATTACCCTGTTTCTAAAATCTACCTATTATAAATTGTGCTGCTATAAATATGAGTGCACATGTATCTATGTAATATGATGATTTTAACACTTTTGGAACAATATCTAGGAGGGAGGATAGCCGGGTAAAATGCAATTTCTATTTTTGTTTTTTTGAGGAATCTCCACACTGATTTCTGTAGTGGTTGAACTAGTCTACATTTCCCCGCTCAATGTAGTAGAGTTCCTTTTTCCATACATCCTCTCTTGCATTTGTTATTATTATATACTTTTTTGATGATAGCCATTCTTTTTGTTGTAAGATGATATCTCAGTGTAGTTTTAATATCTATTTCTTTGATGACCAGCAATAATGAGCATTTTTTCGTGTACTTATTAGCCATTTATAGTTCTTCTGAGAATTGTTTATTCAATTTAACTGCCCAATCATTTTAAATTGGGTCCATTATTTGGGGGTTTTACAGATTTTTTTGTTTTTCATGTATCCTAGATGTTCTCTGTTCATCAAATAGTTGGAAAAAATTTTTCCTCTGTACATATTTGTTTTCACTCTGCTGATTGCTTCCTTTGTGATGTAAAAGATTTTTAATTTGATATGATATCATTTGTTGATTCTCATTATCATTTCTTGTACCATTGGGGTTCTTTTCAGAAAGTTCTTGCCTGTACATATTTCTTGAAGAGTTTCACCTATTTTATCTTCCATCATTTTCTATGAATATATAATATTCACAAAATTGTGAAAATATCACAAAAATTATAGAATGGAAGTGATTTATCTTCAAGATTGCCAGAGTAGTTTGTAGAGGTAAACTGGTGAAAACAACAGTAATTATCCCCATGCTGAATCTGAGGCCACCAGAACACATCGTCAATGAAAAATAATTTTATGCTTAGTAGGCTATACACATAGCAGCTATACACATAGTGGTTATACTTCTTATTGTATACTTTGAGTATAGAAAGTATGGTATGATAAAAATAATTGAGTCAGTTTTTGCTGTTTTTTTTTTTCTGTTTACTCTTTTTACACTGTTCTGCTTCAATCATATCTACCAGAGACCCATTATACTCATGAATATGTGTGCATGGTTCTGATCTCTAGGAATAGTTTTGAAATTAAAACATATATTTCTGAATTCTATTTAGGAATTGAAGAAAGATCGATATTTGAATTCTCAGGAGGATAACTGAAGCTTTTTAGACTGAAGACCTTTTAATTTCAATGCAAACTCAGTATAATTTTTTCTGGTACTTGGAGTACACACAGAACTCTGTACCAAGCTATATCCCCAGCTGTTCCTATGTGTACTTTTTTAAACATCTTTTTTTTAAATTTGTACATGTTTGTAGTACATGTAGTTTGTAATCATCTTGGGGAAGGTTACACATACATATTAAAGCATGTTTCTTTCTTTTTTTTATATCCCTGTCTCCTTCCCTCCCTAGTCCTTCCTCCAGTACCCTGGCCCATTTTTTCTTCCTATTGATATTGTTTGTCTTAACTCATGCTATGGGCTGTCGTTTACATTAATTGGGGGTATTAGATTCCTATATATAACACAACTATTTCTATTTTCCCTTCTTCTCCTCTTCACCTCTTGCCCTTGTTCTCTTAAAGATCTATCCTGTTGCAAGAGATCAAGAAATTCAACCCCTTGTAACTTTCCTTTCATCCTTTATCATGCTTTTGCTTGTATACTTTGTTTGTTTGTTTTGAGACATGATCTCACAAAGTCACTAAATTACCCAGGCTGGCCTAGAATTTGTGATCCTCCCATCTCTTCCTCCTGGAGCTCTAGGAGGTGTGTGTCAACATGCCCGGGTATTATCACAAAGTTTCTGTAGGAAACAGTCAGATTAATGCAGAATCAAACATTTTATTAAATATAAAAATTTATTTTTACCTGAACCATGTGTATGTCTTGAGCCTCCATGATGAAGTACAGCAAATTGAATTGCTTAAAACAACAGAAAAGTATTTTTGTACAATTATAGATGTTCAAAGTCCAAAATCAAGGTGTCAGCTGAGCCCTGCTGCTCCCAGAGACACATAGTGAAAGACTTTCTTTGCCTTTTTCAGGTTCAGCAGCCCCAGGTATTCTTTGACTTGTGGAATATAAATTGAATATTGAACAATATTCTCCATCATGGGTCCGTACTGGATTTAGGGCTTAACTTACATCAGTATAACCTTATCTGCTTTACTTTTCTAAATTTTATTAGCACATGAAGTATATCCATTGTGGTGAGCTGATGCATGCACACAACATATTATTAACGTGGTTTACAACTGATCAAAGTTAATTTTATTTGAAATGACATTTCCTAATGATACCATATACTGAAATATGTAAATTTAACATATCAACACATGCAGCACATGGCGGAGAAACAATTTTCCTCATAACAGTTTACTTGTTCCCAAAATTTAAGTCCTGCCTATAGGCAAAATTTATTCATTCTAATCCAAAATTTTAACCATTCTAGACACAAATTTGAGTTTAAAACTTCTGATTTAATGTAATCGATGCAAAAATCTCAAATTTTATCCCCTAAATCACTATATCACATAAATTAGAGTCAGTACAATTCTTTCTAGAATAAAATTTCTCTACATCTGTGAACTGGTGAAAACAGACAAGTCATGTGCTTCCCAAAATCCAGTGTTGGAACAGACATAGGAGAGCAATTTTACTTCAAGATGGAAAGACTTTGAAGTAAAAGGGGGTCACTAGCATTTTCAATACCTAAGATAGCAAATTCCAGTAGTTATCAAGGACTCAGAAAATGATCTGCTTAATTCTGTCATAATCTTCTTCACCTATCAGGAGAGTGATCCTGTCTTCCTTCACTTCCTATAAAGAAGGCCTGTAGTGTCATAACTGTTTCAGGTGGCGTCTGAGTATCATACAGAACTATCAGGAAGCCAGGCCACAGATATATCTACCTCACTTAACCAGTCATAAAGAACTCCCATGAAACCTGGTAGAAGGCAGACAGAGAAGGCAGTGCAGTTGCAGTGGGAGCCAAGGATATTTGATCCACTTTTCATGCAACTTATTTGCACCTTCACAGTCTACTCAAACCCAATGAAGTATCCGTTCTTACTATATTTATTTAAGAACATATCCACCTTTAATGGGAATCAGACGATAAAAAGTTAAATCTGACTCTCTGTGCCATTTGTTAAAAATTTCTTTTTGGTCCTACCAAGAAATGATCAAGCAAGGAACATAAGAAAAGAGTATTCTAAAAAACATGTTTGTTTCATGGAAGAAAATAAGAATACATACAAAAATTGCCAGGTGTTCAGAGAAAGACCCTCAGATGACTAGATAAACACTTGCAAAGAATGAAGTTGGACAGCAATGTCATATCTTATACAAAAATGTGTCATATAGTAAAGATCTATATTGTGCACTTGAAATTTGCTAGGAATATACATCTTTGATCTTCTCACCACATGCACAATAAATTAACTGAGTGAATTGAAAATATGTTAACCAATTGTCTGAAGTAATTATAACATGTATGAATATCAACTCATGGTATAAATCCTAAATTTAAACATTTTTATATATCACAAAGCTGGAAACAAATAAAATTTAAAACCTTGGAATTAAATATAAACTCTAAAACTATAAAATAATTAAAAGAAAATATAGGAGTGACACTAAATTCTTAAGCACTGAAAGAAAAAGTACTAAATTGCTCTTCATCAAAACTAAGTCTTTTGTGCTTCAAAGAATACCATCAAGAAAGAGAAAAGACACTCTAAGGAATGAAAACAAATCATGTATTTTATAAAGCAAATATATTAATAATATACAAATAGTACCTACTGGTCAGCAAGAAAAAGACAAAAATCCCAGTTAATTAATTGTGAGGAACAAAACAAGTGCTCAAGAAACACAACTTGTTTTTCTGCTTGTATTTCAATTTACAGTAAAAGACACAAATGCAGCAATATTTGTTAGTTTCTTAAAACAAATTTTGCAGGTGTTTCACAATTAATTTTCCTAGCATTTCCTTCTTTAAATTCCTTCAATTGTAACTTTTGTTTCTTCTCTTACTATATATCTCATCTGTGACTTTTAACAATTAGCACCATAGAAAAATGTTTGATCTGCTGTACTGATTGTTAATAATTGTAAGTATAAAGCTAGATAAAATCAAGACCATTAAAGTACACTAGAACAAGCTTTATAGTGGGACTCAGAACTTTCTAAAGAGGAATAAAACTGATGACTTAAAGTTATTAGCATCAGAAATATTTGTTTCTCTTTGTAGAGGATGCATGTAGAATGAACTTCCCAATAATAAAAACTGATGAAAGATTAGTTGTATATTGTTTGTACAATCACAAGTTATCCTAATGTATAGAAGTTTTAAAATACTGAATATAAACCAGGTATTACGTGGCTTTTTCTTATATTGACTCTGTAAAACTACTGAATAGATGGTTATTTGCACTTATATATCATTGGTCTAGTAGATTTACAAACTCTTCTTTGTCCTTTATTTTAAGCTACTAATTTGGTCTTCAATTAATTGAAAGACAATGATTTTAAAATACTTGATAATTGCCCAGCTCTGTATTGATGACACTAGTAAGTTTAACATGGCCCAAATTACTGGTTTTATCCCAGTGTATATTCTTTTTTTTTGCACAGAAAACAGATGTATAAAATTAGATGAGTACATGGTAATTCGGGGAAAAACAAAACTATATTTCTGAACTTCTGCAGTAACACATGGCTGTTACTCTGGTTTGGACCAATGAGATGTAATTAGACTGGCCAACTTTGTTTCCATAACAAATTACAGCAAACTTAGTGTCTTGAACCAATAAAAATTTATTTATTTTATGGTTTTGCAGATAACATGCCTGAAATAAGCATGACTCAATTATAGTCAAATTACCAGTAGAGATGTGTTTCTTTTGTATGTTCCAGAAGAAAGTTTGTATACCAGTCCTTCTCACTTTTAGAAGTTTCCTGTGTTAACTAACTCATGCCTACTTGCTTCATCCTTGAATCTGGAAAGGCACTATCCTCACATCTCTTACTCTCTGACTCTAGCACTGACTCTACTGACTCTCTTTTACATATGAGCACCTCGGTGATTAAATTGATCCCATCTGAATAATCCACAACAGTTTCCTCAAATCAACATTAACTGATTATCAACCTTAATGACCAAACTTCATTATTCCTTGCCATGTAATATAATGAGTTTCCAGGTTCTGAAGATTAGATTGTGGACATAATGGGAAGGGTAGAACTTATTCTGCCTACTACAGAAACATTCAATATTTATTCTTAAACTAAATGAACAGTTTGCCTTCCTACCAATGCAAAAGGAACTTTGATGGCTAGAATTTGACTATGATATTAATAAACTTTGGACAAAGTGAAACAATAATCTTACTGAAAATTAATTGCAAATATGGCTGTCAATTTGTCTTCTCTTCAACTGTTTCATCATAGCTCCATCAAAAACTGAAGTCTTTTTACACTTTTTCAATATGTGTTTATTTGTGCTTTGCTTTGCCCACCATGAGTGTAGCAAACATTACACAGGTATAGATTTGTAAAATGCTTATATAATAGAACTTGATATGAAAACACTTCTACAAGTTTGCTAGAGTGTGACAGGACACATCAGTAGAGGTCCCAATCTTTCTACTTTTAAAAGGTGAGGTCATTATGAAAGAGCCAGTCTCAGCAAACCTCCTAGCTAACCACAGACCCATGAATAAGCTCAACCTAGAAATCAGCCGTGTTTACTCCAAACCAACCCAGTCTACTAACTGGAAGAACTCTGAATCACTTAAATTGTTGACACTGCAATACAGCAGTTTTAGGGTACTTGAGGCATAACAAAAACTACCTGATCACAAGCTAATTCAAATAGAGTTCACTCCCTGCTTAGAAGTGTTCTGAGTTTATTATTTGTATTAATTTGCTGAATTCTATCTGCAACCTTATAAGGTACTTATCATAGTAAGTCCCCAACTAATAAACCAATGTTGTTCTGAGTGAACATTCTTAAATTGGATTTGTTCGTAAGTATGACAAAGTGAATCTTACTCGTCTCTGGCATAAATATACAATGTAAAACATTTAAAAATCAAACGTGCACACACACAGCACTGTAAATAAACTATTCTTGCTTTTATAATTATCTTAAAAGGGTAGCATAGTATAGTACAACCATCAATAAACTATTTTTATTTTTGTTTCCATGGCTACTTTTTTGCACTTCCTAATAATCCCCTCCACATCACCACTCCTTTTCCTCTTGCAAATTGAGCGCAGCACAGCTGCGTACTATTGCACTGCACAGGAAGCACACCGCAGCAGAACTGTGACAGTGGCAGGCAGACAAGTGAGCTACTTCTACTATTTGTTTGCAACTAGGAATGTTTATAATGCACATTCCTATCATGGCGGTTCACAACTCAGTTGTGTACATTGGAAAATTAAAGTATAGAGAGATGAAGTTATACGTCCTACATTACAACCCAAATAGTAAGAGAGACTGCAACCCAGATGAAACACCATCAGAGACCACGTTCTCACTGCTATAAATCTACTGCCGTTTGAAAGAAGAATTTTAGATGTAGCAAAATAGGAAGGTTGAGGGGACCCACTGGAATTTTATGTTTCAGGCACTTTTCTTGGTATTCTGCCGTTCACAACCAAAGGAATCTTAAATAATTCAGAAGTTGCCTGGATTATATTGGTTGCAAATTATAAACCCTGAGCATATGGTATTGGATTAGAGGAACTGTTTGTATGTTTCCTAAGGGCATGAAATATCAACTTTTAAAATTACACTTACTATGCAGTGTCAAAATATTTGGTGGAAAATATGATGCTATCAATTCAAAGTTTATCACATTCTCAAAGAGGCTGTAGCATCAGATTAGATGACATAAAATTCCAATATATGTTTATTCAATGGCTATACCTAGATTCTTAACAGAAAGAAATATTCAGAGTTGACAAAGATTTTCTCATTCTGTCTAGAAAAGAAAACTGGGCCTATCAGGGACAGTATTAATAGGTTAAAGTCTGATCATTTGGGACTCAAAATTGAAATAAATATGCTCATACCCCAAATCAAGGTCGTGATTAATGGTAGATAGCAAACATATAATTCAACATGTTAAGACTGCTCTCTCAAGCCTATATAAAACACATTTTATGCTCTGTAAGAAAGACAAGACTCTCTGTTCCTTTTCCACCCAAATGTACTCTCTCAGACACTTTTAATGGAGTTAGCAATAAGTAATGGATGGCAAACGAAAGACAAATGTCTTTCAAACTAAGACAGTGAACGTGTCAATGAAATATTTGGCTACAATTACTTGCACATGGAATATATGAAAAGAAAGTTGAATACAAGTTTATGAAGTTCAGAAGGAAATTATGCTGTGAAAACCACTAGTTTTGGTACAGCTTGTAGTTATTTAAAGCCTAAAAGATCTGCAGGCATAATTATGGGCCAGCAGACATTTGTCTCTGAGAGCTGAGACACCAATAGCATGGTCATATTCTCCAATGTTAAATTCAAATGATAGAATTTATAGAAAATGATCTCCTGTCGTGATAGGACATCTTTTTTAAATGCATTCTTCATAAGATTTGAGAAAAAGGATGGCCAGGGACTCCTGATTGTTTTCTATCATCAAATTTTCATTTCTTTAGATTTTTCCTATTCCAACACTAAGTGAGTAGTGATAGAAGTAGTCATAAAAATTTAAATTTTGGTATAGTTTGTAGATTGCTGGAAGATGAAGAGCTATATATAGCCTATCCATGAAAAATGGATAGAAATAGTAATTGCTTCGGACCTTGAGATAACTTTCTTAGGAAGCTGTGACAATGCTCCAAATGTAAGACTACTTACAGACTCCTCAAGATGAAGAAAACTAAATTCCAAAAAATTAATTGTGCTGTTCTAAGTTATAACTAGTCTTTTGACTGTCCAGTCCAATGATTTGAGATTTTTTATCTTCTCTTAAAGTTACTGACATCAGTGGCCATGATACATAAGAAGAGTATGTGCAGTTTCCACAAAGTATCTTTAAATACTAATGGCTATATCCTTGTTTTTTGCATTTCTACTTCTTGGTAAAAGAACAGAGAATTTGAACCAAAGGAGAAATTAGACTACAGGAAGAGTGATGGGCCAGAATACATGCGGAGCAAGCAAAGAGTTACAAGAATCCTGGTATTTGGTCAACATGAGAAATCTTAATAACCTGGCACTGGCCAACATACTTCTCAGTTGTAACTAAGACGTTTTGTAATACAGAGACAAATTCAACATCAATGAATCACAAAAGATCATGCTTTCTGGAACCTCCACATGCATAGACACAACACATACACACGTTACCTCCAATAAATTAAATTAAATGTTTTCAATTTGATTAAATTTGATAAATGCTTGATTTCCTTTTTTACAACTTACTTCTACATGACAAAGAGGAGATAAAAGCTATGTATAAATAAATAACAATTATGCATCATTGAGAGTGATAGACTAAATATAGAACTACTAACAGGCTCTAAAGTTTTTAAGTCAAAAATATTTATTTCACGATACTATGATGTAGCATGAAAAACAGGCAATATAAAATTGAGTAGAAGTGAAATACTGAAAAAGTTCTGCCTTTGTGAAATTGTAGTTCTAGTAAGAGGAGCTTAAAAATACGGTAAATTCTTCTTTTATATATAAATTTGCATTGACATATACTTTAATATATCTGAAATCATAGTGCTTCTGTCACCAATGACATAACTTTGTTTAATTTACATTATATTTATAGTAATACATAAAATGTTGCTGCAGATTACAATTAAAAGTGCCTTTGAGTTAATATGGTATTTAAATCATAGAGTCGAAAAACAGTATTTAAAAAGAAGGAAAGATTTAACAAAAACTTCATAAAATAATTAAGTTGCATAATTTTCATTTGATTCAGAATATTAAGTGATATAAAGAAAATATAAAACATAAAAGGATCTATTAAAAGTGAGGATAAAGGTGATGATGTTTTATATAAGAGAGGCGTAGAAGGCCTTGACAGTTACATAATGGTTTTAAATCTAGGTAATGTAGATTTAATGAAGTGAAAGAGTAAGTCATGAGAATCTCTAATGGAAGAGCATCTGAGACTAAAAGAACAACATGTCAAAGAAATTTATCTTGATCTATATCTGACTTGTCCAGGGAAAAAATATAGCATTAATATTGTGGGTAAAAAAGAAGGAAGATGCAAAGAAACAAAGACTGGCGTTAGACTAGTAATTGAGGACCAGCTCATGCAGGGTCTCATAAATCCTAGTAATGACTGAATGTAGCCTCTACTTTACCAGCAAGTCATTTCATATTTGTTTAAAGTAGCCTTGATTCTATTAACCAGTGATTTTAAGAATGACACACAAAGAAGTATCCAGGAATTTTTTTAGTAACATAGTAGCTTGTTGTTGTTAGGGCTAGAGAGAAAAAAAAAAAAAAAAAAAAAAAAAAAAAAAAAAAAAAAAAAAAAAAAAAAAAACAGATTCTCTCTATTTTATTCTGACTCACACATAGAGGAGTTTTAATTGTATGATGTGTGAACAGATATACAGCAAATACTTCAAGAGAAATATTACAGTAATAGACACATTGCCATCAGTCTCCCACAAGACACTCCACCTCACTTCCAACACACATCTCCCATCATGCTTGCCACTTTAAAAAGAAGTTATGGAAATCCTCTTTTGTGAGTGGCTTTCTGACGTGTGATCAAAATTCAGTGAATGTTGCTGCCATAAGTCATGTGACATAAAGTCAGGCTTTTAAAAACATAGTGTCCTCACTCTCCTTATTCACCAGATCTACCACGCTCTGACATCTAGCTCTGCCCCAAAATTCAAATGACCATGAAAAACGTATCTTGAATCAGCTTAGGCATCAAGGTAGCTGTGATAGCCTAACTAAAGACACTCATAGAAGAGGACTTTCAGAACTGCCTCAGTGGCAAAAATGCTAAGTATACTTGAAGCAAGGGGGCATTTTATGGAGGAGGGGAGATTTGTGGAAATGTATCTTTTACTGTAAGATTTTTTAAAAAAAATTAAACATTCACCAGTTTTCACGGTCTCTCCTTATGTGTAATTCAGTTGTCATACTGTGAACCTAAGAAATGTCAGAAAGTCCATAGCCTAAGACAATATCTTCAGTGGAATTCATTTTCAGGAAGATTGGTAAAGAATAAATAGCTATAGAGTATACAAACAAAGCAATGGAAGGTTACCCAAAAACAGTATCTCATATTCTAGTCTCCGACTTGGCTTTTGAATTTATCTCCATCCTGGAATATCGATCAGTATGTATAAGTTTACTTTTAAGTTTTATTGGTACATTACCATCCACATATAATCCAAAATAATAAAGGAAATTCAAGAGTTATGAAAGGGTTCAGAAAGTTCCCCAGTAAGCCTATCCTCAACCTGAGAGTGGAATAAGCAAAAGATTCTTATTCATGTCATCTAATCATGAGATGATCATGTCATCTAGATCTTATCTGTCATATAGATCCTGCCATCTAGATCATGTTATCTGATATTGTCACATAGATTATGTTATTTGATTATTACATCTATGGTTAAGGTATATCTAGTTTCACGCTACAAATTCTGTCTAATTAGTAACAAATCTATTTTAAAAATAATTTTTAACCTTTGAATCTTCTTAATTAGTACATTTTCAACTATGCTACTTCTATCACAATCATCAACATTGATTAATAAATTAATAAGAAATACTTTTCCCAGTAAGAAAAAACCAGGCCATAAGAAATTCAGACTACTCATCTTTTATTTTTATTTTTATATTTTTGCACACAATAGGTAAGTTATATGTTTCAGTTAAGGTGGCCATATTAACTATATTTCATTCCTACAGTTTAATTTATATTGTGCAGGCCCAATGACAAAGACATTCATAATTATGAAGGTAACGGAAATGCAAATTTATTAATGAAATTAACAATTACCCAGATGTTGAATCTTTCTCTTTAATAAGATAACTGTGAGACTGTTTATTATATTTTACCAAAAAAATAGGTTCTTAATTATTCAATCATCAATAAAATTATGAAATGAAAGGTTAGTAGGCCTGTTTAAATGCAAGACAGTCAATTAAGCCTTTCTTTTTCTCATATTCTTATGGAAAACTTCGCTTTCCACATTCCCATTTCTATCTTCTACTTACTCATGATCCCTTAGCCATTAGCATTCCATTTGAAGGAAATTAAAGCAACAATATTTTATGAGATTAAATATGCCCAATTGCACTTGGAATCTACCAATGGATAACTTCTTGTAATTGATTCATGAGGTCAATAATCCAAAGACATAATTCTGACTTTTTAGAATGTAATACAAGATACACCTTTCTGAAACTGAAGCAGTGATAAAGCCTTGGTTTACAGAAATAACAGAATGATTACAAATTGTAATAACTTTCCATGAAAATGCTGAAGTTCTAATATCAAAATTAAATGGGTTTCAATGGTTTAAAAGAGCAAATATGAGGTATAGTAAAATATACAAAAAATGCTAACCTATAAAATGATTTATCATGAAAAATTAATCGACAGGACATGAGAAGGAGGCGAGAAAAGTGAACTTTGGGCTTCTATTGTGGAGTAAAAAGAAATCCATAGTGATAGTAAATAGTCATAGGAAAGAGCAAACAAGGAAAAAAAACAGTAAAATTTTAAAAATTAAAGAAAAAAAGGAAGAGAAAATAGTTGAAAGGGAAAAAGGAAAAAGGAAATAAAAATAAAAACTAAAACAGAAAAAAGGAAAAATATTGAAACCACCGTAATGTGAAGTGAAATAAATTGGATAAAAAACCTTAAATGTTATATGGTGTCTCTTATATAAGAAACCCAAAGCATAAATAAAGAAAAAAATAAAAGACAGATAATAGGGACAAAGGTCTTTCTCAAAGGGGAAGGAGATCCAGAAATGGAGGGAAGGGAGGAAAAGGAAATTAAGCTATATTATGTACAAATATGAACTCCACACAAGAAAGGCAAATACTATGTATTGCAAATATGTCTAAAAAAACTGAAAGTCATAGAGAGATGGATGAAAGGAGGAGGGAGGGAAGAGAAAATGATAAAAAAGAATTAAGATGTGTTGTGCAACAATTACCTACATAAAATGTAAATATTATGTATTACAAACATGATAATAACAAGCACAATAAAATAATTTATTGCAGTAAAAGACACATTGCCACGAGTGCCTCTCAAAATATTCCCCCTCCATTTGAAAACATTTATCCCACTGTCATTTCCACTTTCTGAAGTGATGCCTGAAGTTCTCTTTCACAAATATCTTTAGTTGCACTGTCACGGATGCTCAGTGTCTAATATTTATTCAAAATATTTAAGGCACTTTCTGACAAATGCAAAGGTTACAACGTGTTCTCATTTATATTATTCCCCAGATCTGACACTCTGGGATTTCTCGCTCTTCCTAAACTTCCAAATAACCATGAAAAGTAGACATTTTGAATAAATTCAAAACTTGGGGGCAGCTAACACAATGTAAATAAAGATACTCACAAAACAGTACTTCCAGAAATGCCTCAGAAAATAGCAAAAATGATAGGATAAGTTGTTGGAAGCAAGGGGGAATTTTTGGAGAGGAATTGATAACTATGTCTTTTACTGTTACAGTGTTTCTAATTTATAGATTCTCCATATTTCATAATCATACCTCTTATATAAATAAGAAACATGAGTTATGCTTGCATAAATATAATGTACGACAATGTTTACAAGCAGCATATAATCATTTCAGTAATTGGTGGTTCCATTTCAGAACTTTAACTATAATGAAATAACAGTTGAATTAACTAAAGACTTCACATAAAATCTAAAGTTGTAATCAGATTTTATGAAGCATTCTGAATGCTAACAGGAAAACATGCTAATAGATTTTAAGCAGATATTAAAAGAAGTATGATGCAATACCTATTTTATAGTATCATAGTTAATCCTAAGAAGAAATCATGCAAGACTTGCAAGGAAACATCATTGATTACTTGTGCTATTCTCAGTGCTTAAAATATTAAGTTCTCAAAATATAACAGCATACATTTTTAATGCATTTTTTACTCTAATATTTTTCTTTTTAACAAATAATGAATGACTGAAGTTTTAATAACTGGTTCCCTTCCCCTGACCTTCCTGTGGCTGTGTGTATTTCCTGATGTCTATGATATGAAGGGGCGAGCATTTTCTGTCCGTATTTTCTACAAATATGTGGTGCAGAAATCACTGGAAGAAAGAAACAGCAGTTTTGCAATATCAAAAATTTTAGATAGAATAACATTTCCTACAAAAAATAGGTTTGTTCTATCCACTTGAGTTCAAACTAATTTCTTTTGGATTGATTCACATATACATATAACTTTATCTGATATGTTATATCAACCTACAAATACCAACTCCAACCACCAAAAAGAAAATGAATTTTAATGTATTCTTACTAATATTTTTACAAAAAGCAGTGTGCCCCTGTAACAATTTAAAATTGTGTTAAAACATTGTATTTACCTAAACAAAATCGTGAGGTAAGCATTCACATTTTGTTCATGCAAATCATGTTAATTGTGCATTCACTCTGCTTAAAGTGCTGACCAAGAAATTGAAATCGATGAATAGCAGATAATACACGTCAAAGTAGAAAAAACTGTAGTTTTTATTATTACTTACTGTATGGTAGGGTTGATTTAAAAAAACATTTAATGGACCAGAGTTATTAAAAACAGTTTAACATGGAATTGTTTATCAACAAGTCATGGCTTTTATTTGATATTTATTGGATAATTACTCAGTGCCAGGAATTTGCTAAAATTTGGGATAAATCTATAAAAGTCCCAGTAACCAACTGCTTTGTCCAATGTCACTGTATTATTTAGTTTCTATCACTATAACAAAATATCTGGGCAAATAAGTGATATAGAATAAAGGTTTATTTTTTGTTGATATTTCTACAGGCCCTGTCCAAGGTTGAGTGGCTCCATCACTTTTGGTCTCTGGCATGGGCAGGATATGATTGGAGGACGATGTAAGAGAATGAACTGTTTACTACATCAGCCCAGAAGAAAAGCAAGTACTGGTATGGTCTTTCTACTGCCTTTAAAAGATGCCACCACTTCGCAAAAGAGCCAACTTGGAGAGCAAGGAAGTCTTCAAACACACGGACTTTTGGGAGGTACTCACTGAACACTCAGCAGTCACACACAGAGTACATGGTAGAGCTGGAAACAGAATGCAGTTATATTTGAGTGAATGCTCCTTTGACTCTAGTGCCAGAACATTTTAAATGGAATATTTAAGAATATATTTAATTAGTACATTTGTATACTTATTTATATAAAATATATTTCTTTGCTGAGATTATATCTGTAGGCTTTTGCTCAGTACAGTCTATAGGATTAAGGGTTTAAAATATCTCATTGTTGCCGGGCATGGTGATGCATGCCTTTAATCCCAGCACTTGGGAGGCTGAGGCAGGAGGAGCATTGTGAGTTCGAGAAGGCTTGGGCTACAACACGAGTGCAAGGCCGGCCTCAGCTACATAGTGCGACCCTGCCTCAAAAAACTAGCACTGGGAGTTTGGCTCAGCAGCTTAAGTGCTTGTCTGGCAGGCATGAGGCTGTGAGTTCAACCCCTGGTGCCACAATAAATAAATAAATAAATAAATAAATAAATAAAATATCTCATTGTTTCTAATTTTCTCAAGGACAGTCACAAAATTCCCTAAATCAAGTTAAATTAATTAATTCCCTAGTAAAGAGCAGAAGACATATAGTATTTTCTGAAAATGGGCACAAAAAGTATAAGATGACAGTCACATAAATAAGGAAGGATTAAACCTTTGAAGAAGAAAGGAATGGCATGAACAAAGCCCAGGTGGAAGGGATGTTTGGGGAGAATAAGCGACAAATCTAGGGAGGCAAAAGTAATTTTAATCACAGCACTGTGGAAATGAAAGGTAAGCAATAATGCCTGATAGGTAAGCAAAGCATGAAAAACCATAAGTCCTATATTATAAAATTGATTCAATATAGTGAAGGAAATATGGATATGTTATGAGAGAAAGAAGTCAACTAACTATGTGCTACACATATGGATGACAAAGGGGAACTGTTTGACTTGATTCATGTCCTTAATGATTGACAATGTGAGAGCAGTTTAAAATCATAGCAGATAGAAGTATTAACTGTGGGGAGAATACTAAGTAAATAATATTATAATGTGGATATTTAGACATCTTAGCAGTAAGTATAGTTCAAATTGCATTCTGAAATTGGTAGAGGAAAAAAATGTCTAGAAAACAAAAAACATTGGATGACTTGGCTGCTTTGCTAAACATGCAACACTAATGGTGTAGGACTGAACATACAAAATGATAACAACTAAAATGAAAGCAAAATGAACACAGAGTGTTGACCAGGGTACCCTGCTGGTCAATGAGATCTTATCAGAGATACGGGCTAAAGTGGGAAAATGTCTGGTATATACACACCAAAACATGATTGGACTACAGAGAAAAATGTTTGAAAATTTGGTTTTAAAGTTCATTAATCCTATGAATTTAACATGAATTTGAAATGTAATTATATTTTTAAATGCTTTGGAAGATGATGTGAGGTTATATAAGTAATCATAAATAAAGTCAAGAGACCAGTTGTTAACAAGCCTCAAAAAGGAAATTGGGACATATTTACTGAGAAAGATGGCTCCTCCAAAAGCGATTTATTTTACTGAAAAATAAACCGAGCATAGAAAGTTGTGTGCAGTGATGAAACAATTAAGGTAACTAAAAAAAAATATATTCCTTTGAATTTTTGACAATTCATTTTACATTTTGAAGAATCAGAAATATCAGGGAAAAGACTGGAAATGTATACACAACTTTAACAAATCCCCATGTGGTTTATTTTCCTCTCTGTTAAAAGCTAATTTCAACATTATGATATGTGCACAATTATTTAAGGCACTAATTTAGTGGTTGTCTGCCACCTTGAATTTAACATTTAATAAATAATGTATCAGTCAATGTTCACTAGAGAAATAGATTTAATGCGGTGTATAAGGATTTATGAGGCAGGCCTTCATTGGCTGCCCACAGAGTCAGGTGTTGAAGAATGAAAACGGGCTGTCTGTGTACTGGAGATCTGAAGGAACCAGTCAAAGGTCAAAGGTCAGAAGTTTACTGTAGCCTCCTATGGGAGTCTCTATCAGGAGGTCAACAAAAGCCAGGGCGCCATGTCCAAAATGAAGGAAAAGACAGGAGCTCCTCCGAAGAAACAGAACAGAACCTACCTTCTTCCTTTTCCTCTTATTCCATTCATGTGACAAGGTTATTGGTTGGTGTCGCTCATACTCAGTGGCTGTTCTGTGATCAGTAAATCCCTTCAGTCTCATCCAAAACAGTGCCGATCTAATTTAGTCTGGTATTTCTTATTCAAGTTAACAAAATCAGTTAACTGTCACATATATCTCATATATTGTTATTCAAATATAATGAGTTAAAACATTCAGGAAGATTATTTCAAACAGGATATTTTTATTCTTGAGCTTTTAGTATGGTAAATATTCAATAACAATATACTGAATGAATCATTTTATGTATGAAACGTGTTTTTTTTTAATTTGGCTATATTTTTGTTTTAATTTTTATTAGTAAGTGTTTGCAATACATAATGATTAAATTCCTTGTTGGGCATTAGTACATGTATGGTGCATAGACACATCTTAATATGACCTGAGTCTTGTCTATATATTCAACATCAACCTTAGACCTCTTAACTTCAAACATGTCTTCCCCAGCTACTTTAAAAACAGCTGTTTATTGCCTTAAGGAACTAATTATTGGCTCCACAAACTTTGTCCTTAAATAATTTCCATATTGCCTTTTATCATTACCAGCTCCTCAAAACTTCAGATTCTCAGCAGGATTAAATACATAGACTACCCAGAAAAATATATGTTGAAATAAAATGCAACATATTAATTTACCAGTGAATTATGAAGGCTATACGGTCTATGGTGAAAGAGAGTGAGAATATGATTGAACTTAAAATGTTACGCCATCCATTTATCCATTTTATTCAATTAATGAATATATAAGACCAATGGTTATTAAGTGACTGGCAAAGTCAGAGATTAAGTTTCAATGGTTTGACAATGTACCAAATAACTTAAACAACATAAAAGGGAAGTCATGATAAGAAAGTGATCTGAGGAAAACATGCTATGTATTGCACTTTATTGTGTTTGGTTTATACTAAAACCTATGGTAATGAGACAGGAAGGTAGGGTCAGGCAAAGCTGGCTGGTGGAGCAAGTGTGACCTGTTAATCACAAAATCTCAGGAAACATATGCAGCACAGTTCTCAGGACCCGTTATGTGGACTTCTCAGGAGAACCCTCGGTTGTGTCAATGAGTAAAAAAGAAACAGACAATACTGAAATCTCTTTATTTTGACTGGTCTTAATACCTGCCCTGTGCCTCCAGGTGTACTTTTATTCTTCCCACTATCACCTTTTTATTTTTATTGTTCCTTTCTTTTACTTGGCCCAATCTTCCTCTACAGACCCAGTTTGTCTCTTACCCTGCCTTTTTAATTTTTCTTACCTCTTTAATTTTTCCTTCATCAAATACATGTGAAAGTTTTCCACCATTTTGCTAGTTTTATTCATTTCTTTGTTCAAGATGGAAAGAATCTAGAAACCAACTCCAGAAGGAAACTCCAGTACCTCCAAACTTGATAATACTATATAATTTTAATGTAATTATGAATTATTTAAGCCCCAAATGTTAATAGTTATTATTTTATGAGGCACTGTCTTATATCATATGGAATACTAAGAGCTCTAAATTCATACTTAATGATTTAAAAAAGCAGTGAAGAAAGTGCTATTACACTACTTTTGAAATTTATGTAATTGAGATAGTAGATTTTTCTAGTCCATGTATTTGAATGGAGGAATCAGGATTTCATCCAACATGTATCATTTTCCAAAACCCATGATCTCAGTAGGCTTACTCTGTCACTATCTAATTTTTTTAAGCAACTGCACTTTACAACAATTACACAATGAACTGTAAATGCAATGATAAGTAAAGTACTGTATTTTACACTGATTAAAAATAAAGGAATCAGGGATACACAAATATAGTTGCTTTATGTCATAATAAAATTATATGATAATCCAGTATACAAATGAACAACTGTTTTGAATAAACAATTTACAAAGAACATATACAAATTTCAAACATAAGCAAAAACGTTTAGTCCTAGTAGTAAAGTGCAAATTAAAAGAATGCATAAAACTATTCCGTAAAGTGAAATTAGGAAAGGAACTGTCATGCACTGCTAAAAGGAATGGAAACTGATAAAATTACTTTTTGGAAAGTGTTTGACATTGCTTGCAGAACCTAAACATTTGTATGTTTTATGACCCAGAAGCAGAATCCCAAAAGTATATGTAATTAGAGTTTGTACCGGCTCATACCAAGAAAACTGACATGGTAATCATAGATGCATTATTCAGAAGCAGTACAGTCTAGAAACACTAAACATTTTCAGCAAGAGTAGAATAGATAAGGAAAGAAAGATGTTTTTGTGAAGTGATATTGTATACAGCAATAAAAGAATCAACTTTATAAAAAGGTCTGCTGCTCACCACAAAAAAGAAAGAATTTCATACCCATATTATTGAGTGAAATCTGTAAAAAGGCTAGATAAATTTCAGTGTTTAATGACACATGATAATATATAACTACCTGTCTATATTTCCTTTGCTATATAGACAGGTAGTTCAGGTTGGTGCTAATATTTGTGGAACTCATTGGAGGACAACCAGCAAGGCTTCTCAGTGGTTGGTAATACTCACTATCCTGACTTTGTTAGTGGCTATGCTAATACTCACAGGAAGCATATTTTCTTATGTACTTTTCCATGTGTTTTCTGTATCATACACAAGCTTAAAATTAGATATTTTGAATTGAAGCAGATAAAAGATGAGAAAATACATACCAGATATTAATTTTAACCATAAGACTATTTATCTGTTAAAAAAAAAACCTGTTCGGAGAAACTGGCAAATGTTTGTCACAAATTTTAGCAGGGTACACTCTAAGAGTTATGTAAGAATGATCAGAAGGATGGAGGTGTACAAAGGAAGTGTGAATACAGTTAGATAACTAGTAATTCCATTTCACAGAATGTTTTTATGGTCTCTAGTTGACAGAAATTATTTGATGCTCTGTATCTTAACATCTTGTTATTTCTTAAAGACATCTGTAAGGGCAGGTTAACAATAAGAGGAAGGAGTCTGCCGATGGCCTTTCTTATCATTAGTGGTTAATGAGTCCCGTTAAGAACCTTTAAAATTCTTAATATATTAGCATATTTTCAGAGATCTGAAGAATACAGAAGCTGAAACAGGCAAGCATTTAGGGACAAGAATTGTAAGAATTAGTACAGCTTGACATATATGTGTGTGTGTGTGTGTGTGTGTGCATTTTCATCGTGTCACAGTCACACAGACATGCATGTGAGTGAGTGTGTGTGTGTGTGTGTGTGTGTGTGTATGATTAACTAAAATATACTCTTATGGCAAATTTCCAACATGCAACAGAGTATTACACATAAGTAATAGGCCTCTAGACTTATGCATCCCACATACTTGTAACTGTACCATTTGACCTACATCTCTTCATTTCAGTTTTCCTCATTGTTGCATTCTATTTTTATGCATTTAATCTTTTATCAGTGTTAAAAAATAAAGTATTTGTTTTCATGTAATAAATTCTATTATTCAAGTAACTATTTCTTTATATTTACTATGTTTTCTGTTTTCTTATAATTTATTTTTACTTGCTTGTCACTTTTAAAAATGGAATTGAAGTTTTTCATTTCTAATGTTCAAAGATTTAGCCATAAAAATATTTTCTCATATAATAGATCTTGTCTCTTATATATAACTTTGTTTTGTTTTGTTTTGTTTTTGTACCAGAAATCCAACTTAGGACCTTGCACTTGCCAGGAAGGCACTTGTGCCACTGACCTATATCCCCAGACCCTTGTTCCATTATGATACAATCTATATTGCATTTTAATTTTTAATTTTAAAGAGAATAAAGCAAATTAAAACAAAATAAAACAGAACAGAACAAAGCAAACCAGAACAGAACAGAACAATGCAAACAACACATTACTTCAAAACAAGATGACAGGAAATCAACAGTGGCTACCATAGTGTTTCTTTTTTTCTTTGAAATAGATGTCCATACCTTCAAACACCATAAAATCAAACGAAACAAAATAGTACAAAACCAATCAAAACAAAAAAATGAAAGCATTATGGGACTTCAAAACAAGACAGTAGGAAATCAACAATGGCTACCATAATGTCTCTTCTTCACACATAATGAAATCAAATAATAAAAAACAGTCTAAAATCAATTAAAACAAAAGAATGAAAACATCACAGAGCTTTAAAATCAGGTAACAGGAAATGAATAATGGTTACTATAATGCTTCAGTTTCTTCAAAACAGTCATCCATACTATCACACATAATAAAATCAAACACAACAGAAAAAAATCAAAACAAAAGAATAAAAGCACTATAAGACTTCAAAACAAGATGATAGGAAATCAACAATGGCTACCGTGGTGTCACATTTCCTCAAAATAGCTATTCATACCATCACACATAATAAAATCAAACAAAAACAAAACAGAATAAAACCAATTAAACAAAATAATGAATGCACTATAGGACTTCAAAACAAGATAATAGGAAACCAACCATGTTTACCATAATACATCCCATTATGCTAAAAATAGCTGCCCATACCATCAGACACAGAAAACCTAGCAAGATAGAACAAAACCAAACCTAACAAAATTGTGAAAACAGTACAAGAGTTCAAGACAAAGCAACAACAAATTACCATTGGTTACCACCTTCCCCTCCTAGGTTTTTTCTCCCCTATCACTTCTATATTATCTTTTGTGCTTTTTGGATCCCACTAACTCCTTCTGTTTTTCATGCTATGATTCACCCGTATGAATTCAAACCATTTTGCCCATGAACATGATCTCCAGTTGCATCTATTTACCTACAAGAGCCTCAACATTATCCTACTTTATAGCTGAATGGCTTTTCACTGTATGAAAATACATCTTTCTTATCCATTCTGCAGTTGACAGGCAAGATACTCTTACTTTTTTCTGGTCTCCTGTCACATGGAACAATTGTTTACTCTCCTTTGATTTCCAGTCAATGAATTTCCTTTCCAGTAAAATGTATTTCTTGTATACAGTATATTGATGGATCTTGTTTCTTGACCCACTCTTCCTGTGTTTCTTTTTATTGCTGACTTGAGGTCATCTATATTAATGGTTACAACTCACATATATTGGTTTATCTCTGCCATGCTATCCTCCCACTGTTGCCCCTCCACTTTTCTGCTTCATTGAGTTGCCTGTCCTGTTTGGCTATCCTTCTCTGCAGCTGGTCCTGGAACCATGGTCATCTTTATCTCTCCCTAGAATATCCTGCAGCACTCTCTGTAGGGTTGGTTTGGTGGTCATGCATTCCTTAAATTGTTCTCTATCATGGAAGTATCTTATTTTTCCATCAATTTTGAAAGATAGTTTTGCAGGCTACATCAATCTGGATCTAAAGTTATTTTCTTTCAGGATTTGAAACACTTTACTCCAAACTCTTCTTTACTTGGTGATTTGTGTTGATGTCTGCTGTGATTCTGATTGGTTTTTCTTTATAGGTGATCTGTTTCTTTTCTCTAACAGCTTCTAATATTCTGTTCTTGTGCTGAATTTCTGGGATCTTGATTATTATATGTCTGGTTGTAGATTTACTTTGGTTATGGCGAGTTGGAAATCTATATGCCTCACTGATCTGTATGTCAGATCCTTTTCCCATGTTTGGGAAGTTTTCGGCTATTCTGTAATAGCCTTTTTATTTAATTTGTGTTGACCCCTACTGCTTCACTGATACCTATCACTCTTAAATTATTTCTCTTTGTGTCATCTTGCAGCCATTGAATTTTTATTTCCTGGTTCCTTGTTGTTTTTAACAGATCTTTCCTTTCACTATCACTGCAATCCTGTCTTCAAAGTCTGAAAGTCTATCTTCATTCAGTCTCTTCCAAGCAGTTTTGCCAGCTTTTGATCTACTTTTTAAATTCCTAGATATCTTTTTCAATCTGCTTTATACATTGTAATTCCTTTTATAGTGTTCATTCAAGGTTTCCATCATTTTCCTATGCTCCTCCTTTTTATCTATATCTTCTTTAGATATGCTGAGAAATTCTTTCATTATGTTTGTGATTTCTTCTTTTACCTGAGATACTATTCTGGATCTGATTACTTTTACAGTCTCATGAAGTTGCTTCTTTTCTTCAGTTGCTGTTGTCTTGGAAATTTCAGGTGTGTGACTTCCATTCTCTTCCATGACTCTATCTCCCAGACTTGTTCTGTGTGGGCTGCAGATCTGAGATTGCCTTTTGCTCCTTCGTCTTGACATTCTCCTGGGTTCCTCCCAATAAGCCAGTTGTGGAGTCCCAGGCACTTCCTACACTGGCTGCTCCTCCCTGGTGTAGAGGAATGGCAACTGGGTTCCTCTGACCCCAAGTTTACAAGAGGTCATGGGGCGAGTTTCTCCACACCTGTGCAGCTACACCAGGGTTTCACCGATGACCAGGTGTGTGTGGTGGTGGGGCTGCTTCTCTTGGTCTGTGTATCTACACCAGGATTCAGACGATGGTGGTAGCAGTGTGTGTTTGATTCTCCCAGTGGGTAATGGCTGCCTGAAGGAAGCAAGGGCCTCCAATGGTGGCCTGCGTGTGCATGGGGCTTAGCTGGCTTTGTGTTCCTGCTCCTGCTGGCTGCCTGCAGGAAGCAAGTCTTCCAGCAGCAGCAGCAGGCAGGCAGAAGCGAATCTGGCTGGCTCTCTCTGCCCGCACTAGCTGCCCACAGGAAGCAGCCTCTATATTGCATTTTAAAATGGATTTTTTTTTTGAGCCAGGGATTTAACTCAGTGGTTCAAGTGCTTCCTTGGTAAGTACAAAGTCATGAGTTTGAAATCTGGTACCAAAAAAAAATGTATTAAAAAAAAGTTATGGAAGTATGGTTCTTGATGTGATTTCTACAGGTAAAAATTCTAACCCTAGAGGAGTCTATTAATATGATATATATATGAATGCATTTGAGCATATTGAAACATTTTACATAGCTTTGAGACGATAGAGAAAACCTAAAAAGGGTTTGAAAAAAGAGAAATGTTCAAGGAAACAATTTTAACTTTCTTTGAAAACAAGTTACAAAAAAGGACTTTGGGTTAAAGTAGAAGGGTTATTAGTTTTGCTTGCTGAAATCAGAGACGAAAAGATATGTTTTACTCTAGACATCATTTTCTCATTTCTTCTCATCCCAATTCATTACCACATGGTGTTAAACTACACTCTGCCACTAAAATTCTCTCACTGTATTGCAAAACCAGTGGAACTGTTATTTTACCTGACATTTCTTTGGCATTTCGACTTGTTGATTATTCACCTGTATTCTATCTCACTGTTTCTGTAACCACTGAAGCTGATTTCTTTGTTTTTTTACTTTCATTTATACCTTAATTCCAGTTTATCTAGTCACTGAAAATGTGTTTACTAATGTTTCTAATTATTAAGTATGTTTCTACGTCTTGATAATATAGTAGCCATCAAGATAAGTAGGATAGGTGTCATTTTAGAGATTATAATAAAATAAATTGCTATCTAGATCTGTTATATTTGATACCCAAGGAAGAGTTCTTTGAGGCCTCAAGTCTTCAGTTAGAAATCAATCCTGAAAATGAGAAGATTCTTAATTTCAGTTATATGAAATTTCAATTTTTATATGTGCATTTTTTGTTAATGAATTTTGTATACTGGGCAAAGCATGAATATAGACTGAAAAAGTCTTACACATAAATCTTATACATTGCTAACATAGATGTTTTTAGTACACAGCATGTATTTGTCACCAGAAATTATTTTCACTTTGTTCAGCATACATTTTTATTCTTCAATAATATATGAAAGCACTATTGAGATGTTTTAAGTAAACTGCATGAATTACTTTTAAAATTATATTTGCACATTTCTAGAAATATAAATTATTTTAAAAATAATAGCCAGCATATGAAATAAATGCTAAAAAGAAATCTAAATCTGGTAAAATTTTATATATGTGAAGTGCTATCAATCGAACATGGAGCCTCACATGTGTCAGGTAAGCACTGTAACACTGAGTTAAATTCCCACACCACTGATAGTCTTTTTTTGCTACAGTAATTCATCACATAAATATTTCATCTTTATGATGGAGTGATTCCATTTGTCTGGTAGAGAAATTTATCTGTCTTTAAAATAAACTGGCTAATAAAAATGGTGCAACTCTATAATTTTTCGTTTGTTTGTTTGATTTTCCTTTTTCCTTTTATTTTTCTGTTTTGCAGTACCAAGGATTAAATCCAAATCCTTCACATTGACACACTGAGCTATGTATACACCCAGAACTTTTTTTTCTTTTTTGTATTTGTAGACAGGAACTCGCAAAATTACAATTGGCCTTGGCTGTGCTTAAACTTTGAATCCCACTGGAATTCTGTTCAGTTAGCATCACAGAACTCTAAAATTATAGGAATGGGCCACCATACCAGGCTTTCACTCATTATTTTTTTAAAGCAAAATACATTTGCTGATTTCTTACCAAAAAAATAGTTTATTTTCAAGGTAAGTAACAAATATTCATTGGAAGTAATAAAAATTTATTGGGTATCTGAAGTTTACCAGGTAAATGTTAGGCACAGGAGGTAAAAATGTTATGTAATGTTCACCAGGACCATTCTAGGTTTCTGAAATGAAAAAGCTTTAAAAAAATGGCTTATAATTATATATTTATAATATAATCTGGGGAGAAAGTAAATTATATTATTTAATCAAAAAAGTGGATATTTACTAAAATATAAATTTGTATCAGTCAGGGTTTACTAGAGAGAGAAACAGATATAACACAATATATATAATTGTATAAGAAATTACAAGAATGGCTTATAGTGGTCAGCCACAAAGTCAGATGAAGAGCACACCAAGGGTGTCTGCACGCTGGAGGTTAAAGGGTCCAGCCCAAAGGTTGGAGCTTACTGCAGAGTCCCTTGCAAATCCGTATCAGGAGGCTGATGGGTCTACAATGGAACACTGAAGAATCTATGATGGAAGGCTGAAGAGTCCCAGGCAGAAGCCAAACAGTCTGTGCCAGAAGCCAGGAGATGATGTCCAAACTGAAGATGAAGACTAGAGCTCCTCTGAAGAACCAGCAATTAGTCCCTCCTCATTTGCCTTTTATCATATACATACTACTCCCCTGGCGTGGGTGTAGCACTCACACCATCTGTGTGTCCTCCTCCTGCACAGGCTGAGGATGTTACAAACTAGGACCCCTGGCCTCCTGCTCAATCACTGGAACTTCTGACCTTCTCAAATTGATGCAGTGAAAATCTTAGAAGGGTAAAGGCTTATCCTCTATGCCCCAGGTTGTAGAGCTGCTGAGTCACTTAGTTAAGCTTCTAGACTTCTAAAGTTGACGCAATGTATAAACCATAGCAAAAGTTTTTTAAAAGTACTTTGCCAAAGAACGTTTAATGCAGGAACATAGTTCCATAAAACCCATTTCTACTGTATGATGACACTTCATATAGTGGAACTAATGAGCCCAGACCCAGGCACAACCCCAGTCATATAACATACATTGCAGTTTCAAGCCTTTACAAATTATAAAACTCAGTATCTATGAATTGGAGTTATACTTAAATTTCTTCAAATATGACACCCTTGATCAATTCTTACAACTTTCTTAGTTTTTTAACCTAACCCAGGGTATCTGTCTCCAATCTGGTGTTCTGTGCTGAGAGTAAGCAAACTTATATCATAGATGACTTCTCTTTGAATATTCAGAAAGTAACTATGTACACTTAGTAACTGCATACTTTGATATCTGACCCAATTTTGTGATCTTTTTTCCTGAATTTTAGATTATGAAGATTATCTTATTATATTTTATACTCTCATTTTAATGGCCACAAAATATTTCATAAAATAGATGAACTACAATATTTGCATTTTTCCATTTTATATTCTGCTAAAGTTTGCTTAAACTTCCTTGAAGAAATTTCTGACTTTGGGAATGTTCTGAAAGCAGACTGGCAAAGGTTCAAACTAGTAATTATTTTATAAATTTATCTATATGAGGTTTAATATTTGAAAAAAGAAGGTACAGGGCAAAAATTAAAAGCTGTGAAAATACAGTATGGTAAGGGGAGAACATATTGGATAATGGCACAGAAGAACTTACTAGCAAGGTAAGAATACACTATTTTGTTTTAGATGTTACTTATACAGTTGTACACAATTGTCAAAAATTAATGTTAGTAGGCAAGTAGTACTGCACACCCATAGTACCTGCTATACATGAGGCTGGGGCAGGGGTCTGAGGGTAGCATTGGCAACATAGGAAAAACAAGTCTCAAAAAATTACTATGAATATGTATGTGCATAAATATTTGTGTAAATTTAATTTTGTAAATTTTATCTTACAAAGTATGTGAAATGAAAGATAATGCTTGTGTAATTGTCAAAACTTACAAATGTGTATGCAGCAAAAGTCTTTATAAGCAAAATACTAAAACCATTATAAATTCTTTATAAGCAAAATACTAAAACCATTACTTACCAGTAGAATATTGTAGACAATAAAGCAATGTTCTGATACTCAAAGTAATTACTTTTTCAAGGAGGAATTCTGAAAGAAAAAACAAAAAGCACAATGCAAGAAATCATGAAATTTCTGTAAGACAACAAATGCTTATGTAAAGGCAAATTTAAAAAACAAAATTACATATATTCTACTACTTTTGTTCTACTTTATTTTATTAAAACATTAAACAGGTTTGATAAGATGTACAATCTAAAAATTAATCGTACAATTTAAATTACTACAGTATGAATATAATTAATTTGGGGACTTGCATAAAGGACTTTAAATATGGTCATAATTCTCACTTATTGCTCTTCTTTTTCCTTAACATGCCTTTAAATTTATCTATGTTGTTTTCTGTGTAATAGTTTACTCTGAGTTCCATTGTATATTTATACCACCATTTACTTAATCATTTTGCTTACTGAAAAATAATATGCTTAATTCTCTGTTTGTTTGTCACAAATATGACAATGACAGTACCAAGTAGTTTTATGTACATATTTTGCATACTGTCTTTGTTACTCTTCTTGTGGTTGGGACAAAATATCCAACACTCACAACTTAAAAGAAGAGAGTTTTCTCTTGGCTCACAGTGTCAATCCATGGTCACCAAGTTTAAAGGGAGAAGCAGGAGGACAAAGAAGCATGGCAGAGGAAAAAACACTTAAACTATGGCAGCCAGGAAGCAGAGCAGGGAGGAATCAGGGATAAGAATATAACCTTCTAGATAAATGATGACAAACCTTTTAAACCTTTCAGTGATAACAGCCTGCTGTGATACACATACCATAGATTCACCAACACTGGATTATGCCCACAGCAACCTACCTCCAAGAAGGCCCTAGATCATTGGGTACGTTGATGAGTGTAGTGTTACTTTTCTTGTGGTTGGGACAAAATATCCAACACTCACAACTTAAAAGAAGAGAGTTTTCTTTTGGCTCACAGTGTCAATCCATGGTCACCAAGTTTAAAGGGAGAAACAGGAGGACAAAGAAGCATGGCAGAGGAAAGTTTCCAAACATATGATGAGTACTTGGTGGGGACATCTTAGATCTAAACCATAACATTTTGCCATAGGCACCCAAAAGGCACACGCTCATCTCATTATGCAAAATGCATTTAGGTCACATCTGAGAGCTGCTAAACTTTTAACAGTCTCAGAATTGCTGAAAAGTTTTCTGAGTCTCCCCTGAAAAATTCTTAGATGTGACCCCATGTAAAATCAAGAGAAAGTTAAATACTTTCAACATACACTGGCACAGGGTAAGCATTTACATTCCAAAAAGAAGAAATATAGGGATAAGAAGGAATGGAATCCATACTAACCTGTCTCCTGGGCGTTCCTTTTTAATATGGATGGGAGCCTCCTTCCCACACTCTTTAATTCTATATGCCTGACACTCCAGAAATGCATGGATGATGCCAGGATATGTTACCAGCTTAAATAGTAGCTTGTCGCGCGCTTGTCCCGGCCGGCAGGAAAACACACGACTCCGTGCAGCAGTAGGCAAGCTTTAATCGTCCCCGGAGAGGTACGCCCGAGAAGCCTCACACGCGTCCGTCCATGACGGCTCCTTCCGTGCTTCTCCCGCCCGAGAAGCCTCACACGCGTCTGTCCATGACGGCTCCTTCCGTGCTTCTCCCCGCACGCAGGGCGGGAACCCACATAAATATCGTCTCATCCTCCAATCAGATCGTCTCGGGGGGTACATTATCATTGGTTGGTGTCATTTGTAACTGGGCAGAGATCATCTACAGCGGGGTTGTAACAGGAAACGAGCGCCACCTTGGCTCACTCGACCGGCGGGGCAATCTAGCTCAGGCCTCAGCTCCTACATACAGGCCTCACGGCAGAAGTACATCTCTGAGGATGGCTCCCCACAGTAGCTAGATTGTCTAGGATCTTGGTTTTAGAGTCCTCTGAGTACTTGGCAGGTTGAATGCTATGAAACAAATCTTAGGAAATCATTTCCTTAGGTGCCCTTTCTCAAGTAAGGGAACTAGAAACTCTCACCTCAAATAAAAGCTTTACAGTTTTGCCCCTCTCAGCAGGCAAAGGGTGACCTCCTGATGGTTTCTGAGATACTTTCAAGCCGTTTTTTCTATTGTGCTAATGCAAAGTGCTTGGCTCCTTTTTAATGCTTTTCTTTACAGCAACTATGTCCTTCTTTGTCTCAACTTTCCAGACAAAATTGGAAATTTTTTTTCAAATTTTTGGCTTTGCCACTTGCTACTTATTTTTATTATGCATCTGGCTAATAGCAGGCAGCATTACCTATGCCACACCCTGCGCATTGGGCAGTTCTGAAACTTTAGTACATCTCCCTTATTTTCAGTCTTCTGTAAATCTCAGGAGATGAGTAAAATATACTCCGATTTTCTTCCAGACTGTAACATGTATGTCCTCTGGTTCAACTGCCAATGGAGTGCTTGTTCCCAGCAGTAACTTTCTGAGCTCAGATTTTAATGGTTCTTTTTCTATCAAGCATTCTGATCTTCTGAGATCTAACCAAAACCACACATCAATCATTGCTCACAATATTCTAGACCTTCTTTAGCCCACTTCTCCAAACTTTTCCTGCAACCAAGTTCCAAAAGATTTCTCAACCACATGGCCAGGCACAGCCACAAAATAAATAAATAAATAAATAAATAAATAAAAGACTTCTTTAGTATCAACTACTGTCCTACTCATTTTACCATCACTGGAACAAAACAACAAAGATTTGCAATTTAAAGGAAGAGAGATTTCCTTTGGTTCATAGTTTCAGTCCATGTTTAGACAAAGGATGACAGAGGGGCATGCTGGAGGAAAAGGTGATTAACCCATAGCAGCCAAGAAGCAGAGAAAAAAAAGAGGAACCAGGTGTAAGAAAACATGCTTTCAGGTCGCACCCATTGTGACTCACCCTTATCTAGACCCCACTTCCTGACATTACCTTTAGCTACCCACCAAAGATATAGTGGCCCCATGATCCAACCACCTTCCATGAGTATGAAAATTTTCAGGGACATTTTATATTTAATACAAACATATATTTTCATTTTTCCTGAATAAATTACTGAAGAATTTCTGGCTAATGAGGTAAATAAATATTTAAATGTAATTGAAATTGCCTGACAGTTTTACAAAAGGAAATATTTCACCCTCCAATTAACAATGTTTAAGATGTTCAGTTACTCATATTTTGCATAACACTTGTTACAGTCAGACTTATTTACTTTTAGTCATTTTGTTGAGAAAAAAACTTATTGTAATTAGAATTTGCATCTTCTGATGTCTAATGACGTTAAATACTTCTTCATATGCTTTTTGGCAAAGTTTATCTATATATTTTGAAATTATTTCCAAATTTATTCAATATGTAGTTCTAAATTATTCATTCAACAAATTGTTATATTAATACAGAACATCTAAAATAGCTTTATCTAATATTTGAATATTTATGTTATTTCTAATTTTTGACTAATGCAAATGAAACTGTAACTTGCTTATATGTGCTTCTGTGTGTATTACTTGTGAAAAATCATGAGTATTTGATAAACTTTATCTTTCCTTTTTAAGTGAATTATATTAATAACTATATTAATTACTTATTCAGGTTCCATTCTTTGATTTCTTGTATACATTGCCCTCATTGTGTGTCTATATGCATTTTTCACACACATTTGTAATATTAATGGATTTATATTATCTGTTTTTACTTGGAGTTTTTTACACTATGACTGCAATTTACTTTGGTATGTAATTTCTTCTTCTACTGATCTTTACTATAGTAATAATATTATACTCAAATTATGTAATTTTCTTATCATATTACTTTTTTCTATTGACTGAACAATTGAAAGAGGTATAATTTTTTTTAAAGATTCAGTGACACTGGCCTGTGAACATTGTCTTCACTGATGTCATTTAGAAGTGGGTATGATCAATAGTAATAATAGGGTGAATTTTTTAGCATGAATAGTGTCTGATCAAGTTTATTTACTTTCTCAAACATTTCATTAAATTATTATTTGCAGTTTTAAAATATGTTAATTTATTTTCAATATTTGGGAACACAAATACGTCATATTATCTTCTAACATATTGCATATTTGTGTGTTAAGAGATACTCTTTCATTCTTATATTTTTGCTTAATCAGTAGGTTGGTTTGTTTTGTATGTGTGTGTTTTAGTTGTTTTTATTTTGTATTCCCACATGTTTCCAGTGCATAATGATTAGATTCCACCTGAAGTGTTGGTACACATACAAAACACATTTTAATTCTCTGTGCTGTTGCTTATAATTTACTTTGTTAGGAGATTAAGCTAGATTTGCTAAACACTTACCATTGATTTT
>RJWM01021086.1:0-35920 GCA_004363535.1 Dasyprocta punctata | reverse complement strand
ACTAAGACTAAAACTACTAAAACCAAAAACAAAACTAAGAGGACAGATTATTAACCAGGGTTAATGATGTTGCCCATGAACTCTTGCTACCTAATATTACCTAGGCAACTATACTTGCAATCTTATTGGTTGATCATAATTTTGTCCTGTGCTATCCCTACCTCATGATTTTGCTCTATAAAACTTACCCTTGAGGAGGTGGACTCATTGGCAACCCATTTGGGACCCCCTCTTGTTTCTCAGGAGCTATTTTTATTCTCCATTTCATTTCTCCAGTAAATTTTCCAACTCTAAATTTCTGTGGTTCCTTAAAATTTGTTCTTTGATTTTGGGGGATATGAAGTTGGCATTTTGACATCTAGCATTTCCCCTATACAACTTTTAAAATAAGTTCGCAAGTCTGCTGACTCCTGTCATGGAAAAAGAATTTTCAGGCTGGACCAGTAAAAGAGACACGAGAAGGTTTACTACAGATAGACACACTCAAGCAGAATGCGGGTGCTCAGAGAAATGAGGCACCAATTTTAGCTTTTAGTCTGATAATTGCTTTTTAAAATACATAGTTTCAATTTGCATTTCCCAAATGACCATTGCTGTTGAACATTTTTTTCATATATTTATTTGCCATTTGTATTTCTTTCTCTGAGAAGTGTGTATTCATCTCAGATGCCCATTTTTGGATTGGGTCCTTGAATTTTAGGGGCCTGATTTCTTTTAATTCTTTATACATTTTAGATAGAATTCCTTTGTCTGGTGGACAATTGGCTAAAATATTTTCCCAATTCATGGGTTTTCTTTCCACTCTGTTGGAGATTTCCTTTGACATGCAAAAACTTTAGTAAGATGAGATCCCAGTTGTTGATTCTGAGATTCCATCTCACTCCAGAAAGAATGGCCAAGATTAAAAAATCAACCAACAACAAATGCTGGAGGGGCTGTGGGAAAAAAGGAACTCTTCTCCACTGTTGGTGGGAGTGTAGATTGGTGCAACCACTGTGGAAGTCAGTGTGGAGATTCCTCAAGAAGCTAGGATTAGAGATCCCATTCAACCCAGCTATCCCACTTGTGTGTATTTTCCCAGAATTGAAAACATCATACCACAGTGATATCTGTGCACCCATGTTTATAGCAACCCAATTTGTAATAGCCAGATCTTGGAAACAACCCAAGTGCCCATCAATCAAAGAATGGATAAAAAAGATGTGGTATTTTTTTATTTAAGCAAAAAAGAAAGAAAAAAGAGACATGTATAACAAAGACAACAAGCAAAAGAGACAAATGACTAGAGTAAATGCACAACAGTAACATTGTATGGAGTACTACTCAGCTATTAAGAAAGATTGCATTGAGACTTTTATAAGTAAATGGTCACGACTTGAGACCATACTCCTAAGTGAGATAAATCAAACCCACATGTGTAAATACCGTATTGTCTCCCTAGTGTAAGAAATGGAAAAAGTATATATGATCCAAAATCTATAATAAATACTATGTAAGGGTAAAAAACAGCTTGCAGAGCAAAAGTCATTGGGAAGGGAAAAGGGGGAAAGAGGGAAGGGAAAAGGAAAAGATATAAATCTCTATATATGTATATGTAAGATAACTAAAACGAACACACTGCTGAATGTATTCATTATTGAGAAAGAACAATTAATACTCATATGATTGGATCAGTTTTACCTGTCTGTATCTGTTAATATAAGTAACCATTTTGAAGATAACGATACGCAGTATTGCAACCATTGTCAGGTTTCCATCATCCTGCTTTGTAAAACTGCAATGTTACTGTTGTGCATTTACTCTAGTCGTTTGTTTGTCTCTTTTGCTTGTTGTCTTTCTTATATGTGTCTTTTTTTCCTCTTAAATAAAAAATAAAATAAAATAAAATACATAGTGGAATTTATATTGTTATTATGATAATATTAGATTCTATCATTGCCCAGAAACAGTAGTACTTCAGTTCATGAACTTAATCTGTTTTATGATTTTGGGGAAGCTGACCGTTTGTGTTTGTGTGGGAAAGATGGCTGCAGTTGTGTTTGTCACCTAATGTGAAGTTTGTGAGTGGAAGCAAAATTTTGTTTGAGAACTGAATTGTGGTTTATGAACCAAGGTATTACTGTATTAATCTTTATTGAGATTTTTATTTTTTCAGAGTTTGTATTGTGTAGTACATACAGTCACCATATAGGACTTTCCTGGGCATTTCTCACAAAAATAGTTCTAGTGATAACAAACTTCCTCAAATTTTGTGGGAATATTTTAATATTTTAATTTCTCCTTCACTTTTATTTTTTCCCCAACTACTGGAAATCAAACTCAGGACCTCACTGCACTACTGAGCCATATCCTCAGTCCTTCTCCCTCACTTTTGGAGGGAATTTTTGGCAAATGTTGGATTCTTGATAATTTTTGTTAGGTTGAGTACATTTGTCCTACTACTTTCTGCTTTTCAAAGTTCCTGATGCAAAATCTACCAATAATCTTATTGAGGATCCATTGTTTGTGGAAAGTTGCTTCTTTCATGCTGCTTTAAAGATTCTCTTTGTCTTTGTCTTTGTTTTGTTTTGTTTTGTTTTGTTTTGTTTTGTTTTGAGACAGGCTTTCTTTATGTAGTGCAGGTTGGCCTCGAACTCATGGCAATTCTCCTGTCTCAGTTTTCCAAGTACTAGGATATAGCTGTGCACCACTACGCTTGGCTTTTCACTGGCTTTTAAAAGTTTGGTTGTAGGGCTGGGGATTTAACTCAGTGGCATAGGTGCCTGCCTGGCAGCTGTGAGGTTGTAAGTTTGATCCCCAGTACCAAAAAAAAAAAAAAAAAAAATTTGGTTGTAATGTGTGGGTCTCTTTGAGTTCATTTTACTTGGAGTTTGTTGAGCCTGTTCAATGTTTATATTTATACCTTTCATCAACTTTGAGGGTTTTCAGACATCATTTCTTCAAATATTCTCTCTGCCCTCTTTCTCTTCTTTTAGACAATCACAATACATATTGTGATCTGCTTGTTGGTATCCTACAAATCCTTCAGGCTATGTTAACTTTTCTTCAATCATTTTTCTTTTTTATTCCTCAGACTTTTAAATTTCCATTGTACTATACTCAAGTTCACTGCTTTTTTTTTAAAGTTCACTGATTCTTTATTCTGCTTGCTTAAATCTGCCTTTGAATTCCCAGTGAATTTTAAATTTTCAGTTCCAGACTTATTTCCTCTTCCTCTTCTTCCTTCTCCTCCTCCTCTTCTACTTCCTCCTCCTCTTTTTCTTCTTCCTTTTTTTCTCCTTCTACTCCTCTTCCTCCTTCAGTCTCTGTATTAATATGGCTATTTTAAATACATTTTTCTTAACTTTTTTTACACACGCACACACATATGTATATAGTTGTTCTTGTTGTTATCTGAGCATCTTTAAGACTGTTCTTTTAAAGCCTTTGTCTAGTAGTTCCACCATCAGATCTTTTTCAGGGACAGTATCTGCTGATTTTGATTTTTACCCTTTGAATAAATAGGCCAGACTTCCCTAATTTTTGCATGTCTTTTGATTTCATTTTAAGCTAGACATCAGTGAAAAGCCAGACTCTAACTCTTCTACATGATTTGCTATTATTTGTTTTTGTTTTATTTATTGGTTTTTAAAAATTAGTGTAGGCTGTATGTGGCCTATATCAGCCTGAGGTGAAAATTTAAGATCTTTTCACACTCCATCTTTCCCTGGGTATGCATTGTCACTTTCTCATTTTACTCAGATATACAGTTGTTTTTGATGTCCTAGGTTTAATGTCTAGCTCCAAAAGCAGAAAAAGAAAGAAAGAAAGGGAGCACCAGTTTTTGAAATCTCCTTGATATGACTTTAGCTGGAAAGAAAGGGTTTGCAACAATAGGAGGAAAGGCAAAATGATATGTCCATGTACCGCTTTGTCTGCATGCTGTGATCAGAAGCAGCAGTCAGTGATCCAGCACAAATCTCTGATGTTTGACAAGACCCATTCTGGCCTTCCTGGCTCCTGCAAGCTTGGTGCAAGCTACTGCAGGAACCTGTGTGCAATCTCCAGCATAGCTGCCTGCCATAGGTTACAGATGGGTGGTAGGCAGCTCTCATAATGCTCAGTACTGAAATTGGAATTAAGTGCTTTTCACTGTCTAACCCTTTTCCTGAAATTTTTAAGCTTTCAACACACTCCATAGTTCCAAAATAGATAGGTTCTGCCAGTGTAATTCTTTTCTAGGTGGGTAAACAGATTCCTAGTACTTTGTACTCTGTCACCCTACACAGAATCCTTTCTTTTTGTATGTTTTGTGTCACAAATAATATGCATTTTAGTAAAAGTTGAAAACATAAACCTGTAGAGTAGGTTGCCAGACTGTAAGATTGCTCCTGCCTCCAGATATTTATACTCTTGGACAGTTTCTTACCACATCATACTATAATTGCTTTTGTGTGAACAATGCAATCTGTGAGAGTCATGTGTTGGTGCTGAGACTAGGTTGTAGTATTACCACCCCCTCACCTGACCTCTGTCTTGGATCACTGGTGCTGGAGAGAATAATGTCAAGAGCAGCCTCATGGAGAGGATTCTGTGGTAAAAAATTAAAGCTCCTTGCCAACAGCCATATGAATGAGCTTTGAAGATGATACTCTGGCTCCAGTCAAGTTTTCAGTGACTACATACAAAATTGCTGCCTTAACCACACCTCACTGGAGATCCTGAGTCAGATCCAACCAGCTTAGCTGCTCCGGAACTGCGTGAGATAATAAATGTTTATATTTCAAGATACTATGTTAAGGGTAATAGGCTACATATCACTAGACAACTAATGCTTAGTGCGGGGAAATCGACTCATCATTTTACAACCCAGAAACTGCTGTTAACATTTTGGTATATAACATTTTCCCTGTTTTTCTATGTTTTACAAACGTTTGTAGAAGCTGCTGTGGATAACAGTATGGTAATTCCTCAAAGAGTAAGCACAGTTACAATATATCCAACATTTCTTCTTCTAGGCATGCACACTATAAAATGAAAAGTAGGAACTTAAATAGATGTTCATATGCTCATGTTTCCAGCAGCATTATTCACAATAGCCAACAGGGAGAAACAACCTACATGCCCATATGTGGATGAATGGCTAAAGCTATGTGAGACACACATATAATAGCATATTATTCAGCCTTTACAAGGAATGAGAAAGTCTGAAACATGCCATGACATGGATGGACCTTGAAGACATATTAAATGAAATAATCCAAAAGAATAAATATTATATGATTTTATTTCTATGAACAGTCAAATTCATAGGGATAGAAAGTAAAATCACAATTACTGGAACCGAGGGAATAAATCCTTTGGGAATTATTTTGTAATTTTTACAGTATTAGTTTTGGATAATGAATAAGTTCTATGGATGTATAGTTGTGAAGGTTTCATAATAATGTGAAAATATTCAAGGTTTCTGGACTGTTCATGTAAAAATAGTTGGCATTTTTATGGATGGCATATTTTATGTTATGTACATTTTACCACAATAAAATGCATTAGTATAGAATGATATTAACTTAGAATGATATTAATTTGTAACCTATCTTTTCACTTAAAAACCTCCCATGTCAAGCAAAAAGTATAACATACTTAATGTATGGAAAATACATGTGGTAAGTAGCCTTTGATTTGGCTCTGAGGAAGTCATAGAACTCAGACTTACAGATGCACTGATCCCTCCAACTAGGTCTCAGCTGGTGTGCTCTTATCTCTCTCTTTCCCTCTGTTTTTCATGATAGGATTTTAAAGTTTTTTCTGGAAAAAGTTAAATTTTGCAAAAAAAAAAAAAAAAAAAGAGTGGAATAAGGTATGAGAGGATTTAAATCCACTTTCTCCAAGGCTTTTCTTTCATACTTGCTTCCTGCATCCCTAGTCTATCAAATGTTCTGGTACAGAAGCCAATGAACAATGAAAAGGCATTACATAAACCTATTTGTTACTTGGTTGTTTCTAAATCTTCCTTTTTTTGAAAATCTGCTGCTTTATTTGATTATTCATATTTGCAATTTTCCCACGTTGTTTGGTTTTCTACCTTTTCTGGCTAATTGAGGAGCTTTTTCTTTCCCCCTTCCCATTTAGCTTTGGGTTTTCTTGCCAAAGGAGCACCACTGAGTGCTGTTCAGAATCTTACATTTGTAGGCTTGCTATCAGTGCATTCTTTCTGCTGCTGTGCAATTTGTGGGTTACAAGTGAAAAAAAAAAAGTACTAACTGAGGCTTGAGAAACCTGCTGGAAGTTATAAGTGCTTTCCTGGATGACACACGCTTCCGGGTAGACTGGCTTTGATAACCTCCACTAATGGGGTTAGAGAGGAATGGGTTTAGGACTATATCCAAAAGATGTTCCTACAAGTAGAGAAGAGGTTTCAAAGAGATTTTTCTGAAATTAATTTTCTGGTTTGTTGGTGTGGGATACAGGTAAAGTTGGTGTTTGTGGAAAGTCCTGGCAGGATGTATCCTGGCAGGTCACAAAAGGGAAGAGTAATATTTCTTTCTATCACACCTTACTTTGCAGGTTAAAACACCAGATTTTAGCAGAGGTGTAACTTGGTTTATTCACTTTCCAAATATATAAGAGCCTGGTTATACGTATTTTCTGAAGGCCAACCTTAAAGTTCCATTGAACAGCCCATGTCAGGTATATCAAATCAAAACAACATATTTCTTTCTCTATAGGAGATGGATTGGGTTTTTGTCCTTCTCAAGATTTGGGGTTTTGTAGTTGAACCTTTGAAGGAATATAGCTTTTAATCTTGGAGAAGCCACTTAAACTTCAATTTCGTTTCCTTCAAAATGATTTTTTTTCTCCTCCAATACTAGGAATCAAACTCAGGACTTTGTGCTTGCCAGATAAGCACTTATGCCACTGAGCTATATCCCTGGCCCTTCCTTCAAAATGAAAAACAAAATCTACATTGTTAAGATTGTGGTGAATACATGCAATTTAGTAAATAAAATATCCAGCACAGTTACTAGTATTGCTAATAGTAAACTCTTCATCATTTTTTTCTAGATGATGTTGAGGAGTTTATAATCAAGTTCCGAATACCCAGGGCTCCCACCTCCACAAGGATGCCCTTCGTAAGGCAGCCACGATACCCACGTCCACCTCGGCCCAGCACACTGTTTCCTGATCAGGACAGGTGCTCAGCCCCGACAAAGTGTGCGGTATGTATTGTGCTGAACACTGGGAGGACACGGTGGTGACCTGCATAGTTCCTGCCCTCAAAAAGCACACGTGTGTACACATAAACCGGCTGAATTGTGTCCAGATGGAGTGAAATCTTACCTCGGACTTGTGTTTCCTAGTGCATGAATCCTGGGTCTCTTGCAGCCTGACAGGAAGTGAGTGCATATTTACAAATCTCCTGTGCATAATGTAATGTAAGTTTCTTGCATATATGCAAAGCCTCATTTATTCACATATAAATATAAGCATATAGTATATAGTTTAAGGAAGGAAATACAACGTTCTTAAATTTGTACTTTCAAACTTAGTAGAGGATACAGGATGAGAAAGGCTATATACTGCTATTGAATTTTCACACTATCTCTCACGAATATATGTCAATTTGAAAAGCTATCCTGCAGGGAGGATCTAAAGTTTATTGAATCTCTTACTCCTCAGGGTTGATTGAGGACTACTGATCATCACCAGTTGATACACATGACTGTGCCATGATTTTCATGGTACTTCTGGGTGTTCAATCTCCCACTTGTTTTAATAGAATCTTAGAGTAGTTGAGTCCTCAGTCACCTAGCTGACTTTCATCATTGACTGTGCTGTTGCCTGAATAATTTCCATTCTTCAGACATGTTCTTGTTACCTGAGGTAAGGTATTTCTTGCTGATCAGTCTGTATCCTAGAATTTGGCTGGTTCTGTTTCCTTAGGGATGGTTAAGGAAGCAACTGTATGTGTCTACAGAAGTGTTTTGATTAACCAGTTTGATGTATTTAAATTCATTGCTTGTAATTTGTGCTAATATCGCCTACATGTTCCATAACAGCATTAGTTTATTTTCTGCCTGATCTTCTAAAAGCATTTGGATGTTGGATCTTAGCTTTATCATAGTTAAAAGGTTTCCCAGTCTAACTGAATCCTATGTTTGTATGTTCGTCAATAATTAAATTCCTAACCTATCAGCAACCTGATAACTGATATTTCCTAAAAAATATCTCAAGTTCTCTATACTCTTTCCAGGTCTGTTGTTTTGTGTTGTTTTGGGGGGAGTTGCATAGAAAGGATACCTCTCTTGCTCTTATTTTCAACCTGGCCAATTTCCATTCATCTTTTGAGTCTCAACTTGAACATTACATCTGTGAAAATTTCTCCACTGAGTCTGGCTTTTCATCTCCCTCAAGTTAGTTAAACTTTCCTTTTGTAACTTACTGCAAGTACATAGGGGGCCAACTTATGAGCTTGTGTTTGACCAAGGGACAATGAAGATGAAACACAAAGAGACACAGAATTAGGTTAAAATGTGGGGCACCAGGGAGCTCATCTCCCTCTGATGAAGAGCACCGAGTTACCGGTGCACCTTGGTTTTCTTCACTCAGACACAGGCACAAGCAATCAGAGTAAAACAGGATTTAACTGTCTCCCACCATTTATTGTACATATCCGAATAAACAACAGGATCTCAGGTGTATTAATTTTCCCTGCAGTGTGTCAGCACACTCTCACCTAGTGCTCACAGAAGAGGTCAGCTGGGCCTTAATCTTCCTATCTGGTCTCCCACAGCACTACCGCAGCCCTCATGTATGGGTTGAGACACCAATATGCCAGCACATCTTAGAAGTTCTTTAAAGGCAAAGACTATGTTCTTTCTCTTCTTTCCTCAAGAGAGGATCATTCATGACATCCGATATTTCTAGAACATCAGTTATGCATAAAGCTTACAAAGGTAACAGATGATAAGCTTCGTTATCTCAGACAAGGTTGGAGGTATGAGGCCAGTGAGCAGATGTTACCTTAGATGTTGCCTTAGCTATTACCAGGTGTTTCTTAGGACAGTTACTCTGCTTCAGTGCAGCCATGAACCAGGACATTTCTGGCATTATTCTCCCCCATGCCAGTGCCTCTACCATTATTTTCTGGAATTAAGAATGAAGAAAGATAAAATCATTGATTTTTAGTCTTTATACTCTACCTCCCTTGATAACAAAGGATGAGTGGGTGATGGAACTTTCCTGATGTGGATGTTGGAACTGGGGTAGGTCTAATTATTATCTTTGTCTCTACTTAATACCTTAGTCTCTTTGTCTGACATCTTGCCAAGCTGCTCTTGTCCACATACGCATAACCACTTGGGTATTCACCTCTAATAACTGTAAGTTAGTTACAGTAGAATATATTTATATGAATCATGTTGTTTTAGGAAATCTAGTTATTCCCTTAGTTCTAAAATAAAACATAGTGGATAGCTGTTAGAGACTTGGTACTTAACTCTTCAAAGAAGGGAAGAAAAAGTACATGTTATTTATATACCTGTAACTGGCATGGGCAGAAATTTAGACCTTGGGATAAGCAATGGTTTGGAGAATTTTAACAGAGAGACAATCAAGGAAATTGCAACTCTTTGGGCTCAAATAGAAGTATCAATTAGAGAAGGAAGTTGAAATGGAGAGACTCTATTGTCTAATGCAAGGCTGATGGACTTCCTAAGTGTTTTAGAATAGAACAAGCTCCCACTTGGAAAGCGTGCTATCTTTAAATAACATGGAAGATATATTAGACATAGTCAAATATGTAGTCATTTAAGGATGTTCCAATTCTTTTTTAAACCTTTCAAAACTTGTTGTCTTAGAAAAAATAGAATGCGTGGCATAGGGAGTCCCTACAGAAAGAAGACAATCGAGTTCTTTCTCTCTGTGATGACCTAAAATAATTGCTTTAAAATATAATCAACTGAAATCTCAAGATTTTAACCAGCTTAGATTCTAGCCATGCAGGAATCTTCAACCCCAATATCCAGAATCAGCATGTATGTTGGCCTCCCTTTCACCTCCTCCTGTGAATTTTAAAACCTCTATTCAAAATCAGAAAAAAGAAATCCAATCCTGAAGGTCCCTTCCTGGCATATTTATGCTCCAGGCAGATTGAGAGCATAAAATAGACTTTTCACAAATGAAGAGACATCACGCTTTTCATCCCAGGACAGGAAACTTCAGCTGTTGTCAAGGCAACAACAGATTTCTGGCTCTTAGCCTGGTTGCCTGAGGACTATCTCAAAGCCCTAGCCTCTTTGGCTGTCACTCAGTGTCAGACTAAGCACAAGGGCATAGGTAAAGAATTCACAGTCTTTTAGATTTCCAGAAACAATGAGACAATCTCTGAATTACTGAATAAAAACAGGTAGGGAAAGTATGCACATGATAGTGAATAGTTTCATCTCTTTTAATAGTCCTGTGTTAGAAACTTAATCCTCAATACAATAGTGTTTGGAGGTCTGACCTTTTGGGAGGTGTTCAGATCGACAGAGTAGATTAAAACTACCATGAAAAGGGCTTATGGAAGTGGGTTGTCTCTGTTCCTCTTTCCTTCCCATGATAAGAGTGTTTCTTCCCTCTGAAGAATGAAGCAACAAGGTGCCATATTGGAACCATAGATGGAAGAGTTTGCTGGTGTTTTGGCCTTAAACATCTCAGTCTCTACAACTGTGAGAAATAAGTTCTTATTCTTTATAAGTTACCTAGACTGTCAAATTCTGTTACAGAAACACACATTAAAAAAAAAACTAAGACTTAACAATTGCAAATTTGTATGTGCACAGCAGCATCATTACAATTTGGGGGTGGTGTGTATAGCTAGCCTAAACAGGTCTGGAAGGCAATGTAAACATTATGAGTAAACCATCCAGCAATTATACTCCTTGATATTTACCCAGATGAACTAATAATTTATGGCCACATAAAACTTTGCACATAGAGGTTTACAGCAACTTTATTCTTAATTTTTAAATTTGGAAATAACCAAAATGTCCTTTAGTAGGTGAATACATAAATATATTGTCACACATTCAGATGATGGTTTGTTACTTACGACTCAAGAAGTAAGCTATCAAGCTCGAAAAGGCACAGAGGAAACTTAAACCACATTACTACAGGAAGGAAATCAATCTGAAAACTCACATTGTATAATCCCAACATATGCTTGACATTCTGGAAAAGGTATGACTATGGAGATGGTAAAATATCCAGTGGTTCAGTAAAATATTTGGTGGGAAGGGAGAAGGGAATGAATAGGTAGAACATGGAAGATTTTTAGGCAGTGAAATTATTCTATATATGTATTGCTGTAATGGTGAGTAGATGCCATTGTATGTTTGTTCAAGACCCATAGAATGTACATCACCAGAACCTTTAGGTAAATTATGTACTTGCTTGATAATGATTTATCAGAAAAGGATCATCTCTACAACAAACGTATTACTCCGGTGCAAGATACTGATAGTGGGAGAGGCTGTGCATACATGAGGAAAGGATGCATATGGGTACTGTATACTTTTTATTCAATCTTGTTTTGAACCTAAAACTGCTCTAAAAATATATTTATATTATGAGCAGAAAAACTAAGGTGTTGCTCTTTAAAGATACATAATCGTGCATACTATAACAATAGGTAAATATCATTATACATTTTTCCAAACACATAGAATGTACAACACCAAGAACAAAAGTTAGTATAAAATATGGACTTTAATTGATAATATATATCAATTAGGTTCATCAGCTACAACAAAAGTACCACTCTGGTTGACAAACGTACCCCTGGGACGTTGACACTGGGGAGACTGGGGAAGGAGTGTGCAGGGGACATATGAGACTGTATACTTTCTGTTCAATTCTCCCATGAGCCTAAAACTGCTCTTGGACAAAGTCTATTTTTAAACAATAAAATCCATGAGGGAGAGTAAGCAGGTGCATCCAAAGGGCTCAAAGCAAAGCTATGCGGTTAAGTTGCATTAGTCTATAGCACAATAAGCAAAGAACAGGGTGGGTATGAAAGACCTGTAGAACACTTGATACTGGTAAAAAAAAAAAGTATGCTGCTTTCTGGTGAGAAAATAATTTGATTTGCTCAAGCTGGAAAACCAGTAACACTGGGACAGACTGCGTTTCTTGTTCATGTTTGTAGATGAAGTATGGATACACGCTGAGATTTGTAAAGATTACAAATGAGAGAATATGGTTTTAAGAGAGGTGATGTTTTATATAATGGGTCTAATTAATGCAGATATCTATCCATCTTGGCCCTCTGCCTTGTGCCAGGAAATCTTACTCCCCCTTGTCTATCCAGGACCCAGACACTGGGGAATATTGTGTAACACTTTAGGAGCACTTGCGGCTAGTGTTGTTTTGATTCACACCCTCTCCTTTTCTTTCCTCCTCCTTGGTAATAGTTTTGCTGCAAATACTACTACTACTCTTGCAAAACAAGACATGTTTATGTGTTGGGGAGAGGCGTGTTGCGATATAGGCAGTAGAAGATCTGAATTTCCTCAACAAATTCTGAAAAAACTAGGGTCAGGACTTAGCATGCACACATCCAAATAGAGATCTTTTTCCCACCCAAATGACCAGTTCATTCTGATGTCTCTGATCTTGACCCTGACAATACAACTTTTTATGAAGTATGTACATGTTGAAAGCAGAGCAATTAAGATACTGCACTCTGCAGTTAGACTGCCAAGGTTGGAAGTTCAATTCCAGCACTTACTTGCTGTGTGATTTTAAGTAAATTATTTTGCTTCTTGGTCCCTTGGGTTCTTATCTGTAAAATGAGAATAATAGTAATGTTTACCTCACTGTGAGTTGTGATAATTAAATGATGTAGTTTATGTAAAATGCTTAGAAGAGTGCCTAGCACACTGTAATCACTGAAACTGGCTTATTGTACTGTTGGCTTTCTTGCTTCCTCTTGTTTAAACTTAGGCATGGAGATTTCACTGCTTGATGTAATGCACTTGGGAATGTGAAACACTGCACCACCTGACAAGGAAAAATCTATTCACAAGAAATAGTAGTATTAAGTTTCAGTTTTATAACACAACTGAGAAAATAAAGTTAATGAATGTTGATATTTTTGTAGATGACTGCAGTGACAAAATACAAAACTCAACAGATTTAAATTCCTTTAGTAGCAACACCCGGTTATGAATTCTGTTGTCTCGTGGCATGTTTGCTCTTAGAGGTCAGAAGCTTTAAGTGATAAATGCAACCTATAATTAAAAAAAAAAGACATTGGTAGTAATAAATCATATTATAACAAGAATGGGGAGACCTTCTTCAAATTGATTCTCATACTGTATCTTGGTTTGGGTCTATAAGGAGGGGATTGTTCTCTACTAATTTCCTTTATGCACTAATTGAGCCAAGACTGTGCCTCAACATGCTTATAAATTGGTTTTGAGTCTGACGGGCCGCTCAATGTAAATTGAAGCTCTTCTGTCCCCTCCTTCAATATGATTTCTTTGCCAATCAAGGAAACAAACTGGTCTTTTGGATTGTTATCTGTTTGCTTAGGGGTGAAGGGAAAGTGGAGATAGATTCAAGTTACATCCATACTTGCCTAAGAAGGGATATTTTTATTGTAGTATTAGGTACTTTATAGACGCACATACAGTATTAAGATATTCTTGCTCTAAAAATATTTTGTTACACTAATTGTTGTGGAATAATGATTTATAATGATTCTGAAGTTGTTCAATATCTAGATAGAAATCAAACCCAAATTATTGCTAGGTGTAAGATGGTCTTCGGCCATATTTTAAAGATTTTTCAAAATCATATGGAATTACTTTTACTACAGCAATATCCAAGAGAACTTACTGTGGTGATAGAAATTTCTGTATTTGTGCATGTATTACGGTTGTGACAAGTCACATGTGAGCACTGGGCACTTAAAAAGTGTGACGATAGAACTCATTTTTAATTTTATTTAGTTCTAATAAATTTAAATGGAAACAGTCACATGTAGCTAATGGCAACCATATTGAATAGTTCAAGTTTAGAACATAATTAAACTCATTCAACCTTTGTAAGTCTCATTTTCTTAATGTGCTAAATTTGTGTATTAGGCCAATATTTCTCTTAACTTTGGCTACACAGTGAAATCATTTGAGGAGAATTGAAAAATATTGATATTTGAGTCTGCCTTTCCACTATTATTTGGTTGATCTGGATGTGTAGGCTAGGCATTGAGAGTTTCTTTTTAAAGTCATTTGGTTATTGTAAAGTACACACAAGTTTGGAAATCATCACAACTAGAATATCTTTAAAGTTTCTTTCCAGTTCTAGATTTAATGGCAAATTACAGTAAATTTAGAATTCTATATTGGAAATAGGGTATTTTTACCTGTTGCATTAGAAAATTGCATGTAGATTTAGTCTTTTTACAAAGGTCGCCTATCCTAAAATACATCTGAAACTGTATTTGAAAACATTAAGCCAGATTGACTTGACATACATTTCTTTTTGGGGTTTTTCTTTGTTGTTGCAGACAATGGGTTTAAGCTAAAGACAAGGAGGAGGCTATGAGTGTGTACTTGTTTTGAAATCTCATTACAGGCTTGTGTCAAGATTTGGCCATCTGCCCATAAACCTGCGTGGGGTGACCTCACTGAGTAATACAAGCTACAGGTTTATGGAGCTGTCAGTGGGAGGTCCTTGGATAAACCATTTGGAGCAGCACACAACAACTGCTGAGTTTGTATCTTCCCTGGGAATAGAAAAATAAAGTTTTTGGCCAAGGCATTCTCTCTCAAAGCTACCATGGGAATGGTTCCAGGAACTATTAGGACAGTTATTCCATGAGTTTTTAAAGGTCTCAAATATATGTACATTTCTTCTAGTTATAAATGCCTCAAATAGTAGTGAGTAAAATTAGAACAAGCATTTGAGTTTTTAAAACAGTTGGATAGATTTTAGAAGTTAGTTTGATGAATAGTAAATTTTTATTTTAACTTTTTATGGACCCTAAATAGTTGATTTACTATTTCTATGGGAGAACAAAGAACTATACCCTGTATAATCAAAATACCAAAGATCATCAAGGAGCAGCTGGTATGTGGATGTTTGTGTGTTGGGGGTGGGGATCACTTCACCCACTTGCTTTATTTTTCATTACTTTAAAATAAGGGAAGATCATAAGGACAGAGTCTTGAACCAAATCCCATATATTTTTATACATCTAACAGGGCAGACATGGTTTTACAAATCAGTAAGATAGAAAGTACTGAATGAATCTCACTAGGAAACCACTTACCAACATATAAAAATGAAACAGATCCTACCTCACACCAATACACAAATCACTTCCAGAAAGGTTAAAACTATAAATGCGAAAAGTAAAACCTTTAGATGAATTCATGGATGGAAATCATTCTCCACTTCTTAGATCATAGAGCTAAGAGAAAACACTAATGGAAAAGATTAAAACTTGACTGCACAACATTTAAAACTTCTGTACAGTAAGACAGAAAAATTTTAAAGAAAAACATGCTGGGAAAGTAGATTTGCAACTCATAGTTGGCAGAAAATTGAAGACTCTAACAAAACAACAAGCAATATCTATGACCAAAAGAAAAAATGAGCAAACAATCCAAGCAAGCGATCCACAGATGTGGCAATCATATTTGAAAATACATATGTGAAGAGATGCTCAGCTTTTCTAGGTCTCAGGTAAATTCAATTTAACATAACACACCAGCCAAGCACAACAGTGCACACCTATAATCCCAGCTACTCAGGAGGTTGAGGCAGGGAAATCACAAGTTTGAGGACATTCAGGTCAATTTAGCAAGACCCTATCTCAAAAAGAAAAAAAAAAAAACTGAAGCAGGGGCTAAGGGATCAATTGTGGCATTTCTTTGCAAATTTTGTGCAAGCCACTGCTAGTAAAGGTATTCAAAATCAATTTCCGAAGATTATGAGTTAACATAATGAGTAAACATTCCCTACCACCATTTGGATTCTCCTTTTTCTCCAGAATCCTGATTCTCATCTTTGAACCAGAATAACTAAAAAAAAAACAAGAAAAAAGAAAAAAATCAAAACTAACTCCCCTCCCAAGGGAGAGTGGTTTTGTATACAACACTGAGATGTCACTTAGAGTGCGAAATGTATTTTTATGAATACAGATCAGGGAGGGGCCACGGGGCTACCGTTCATGGTTATTTTTCAAAATAAGTGCCACCTTGATCTGTAATCACAGCAACACTGAAAATTATACTTTACTGGAAACCTAAAAGTCATCACCAACTTGAATTTGATTATTCCTTCCTCCCACCCTTGTTCTTTCCTTTGTGTGGAGGAAGTGGGGCAGCTGGCTCAGATTTCAGGAGTTTCTTCTGATGGATGAGCACTAAAGTTTTCCTCTCCTTGAAGGTTGTTTCAACTACAAAAAAATTCATTCCACTGTTTCAATTTAAAATAAAAGGAAACTTATATTGAAAAAAAAAAAGCAGTGGAAACATACTTCAGTGGTAGAATATCACTGGCTCCAATCCCCAGTATTCCCCCAAAACAAAAATATACCACTTCAAACTCGTAAAATTGGCAAAAAAGTATAAGAAGCTCATAATATCATGACTCGGTAAGGATGTGGGACAATGAGAATAGCTAATGAGAATGAAATTTGGCACAACCACTTCAGCAACTTGACAATATTCAGAAAACTTGTGCGCGTGTATATCCTACAGTCTAACCGTATTATTTACCTATATTCCAGATAAATTTTACATATATGAACAAATTGCTATTTTCTTATAGAAGAAAAATTTTCTGTTTGTTTTTTAGACAGAGAATTATTCTGTAGCCCAGGCTGGCCTAAGACTCATGACAATCCTCCTGCCTCAGCCTCCTGAGAGCTGGGACTACAGGCATGCACCACACCTGGCAGAAGAAAACTTTTGAAAATGATATTGGAATCAATTGGAAGAATTTTAAGAATGTTGTGGTATACCCCTACAAATTAGTAAACTGGAACTGTATGTATCAACATAATTTGGGTGAAAAAGTAAGTAAAGAATGATATACAGTATGGTTTTCATATGAACCTTAAGGTAAGCAAGGTAACACTTAATTATAGAAGCTTGTCTATGTAGATAGCAAAGACGTTTCTTTGGGAGATTAGGAAAAACACAGAGGATTTCAGTGTATCTCAAATATATTTATCAAACCAAATAGTGAGTTCACAGGTGTTAATTAGTTTGTATGCTCAAAATGTTTTGTCCAGAAATAAAGGGAAGTAGGATGATTATTCCTCAAACAACTTTGATGATTTTGGTGATTAGGGAAAGAAAACCACAAAGTCTCAATTTAAGAAACTATTATGTTAGACAATAAAACATAATTATTGAGTTTGTACGTGCAGTAGATACAAATCTCAGTCTTGTACCTAGGTGTGCAGGAAATCATTCTGTAGAAAAATTCATATTTGTTGGTTTTAAGTGCTCATTCTGGCCTCAGTCAGTTGTAGAAAAGAAAGAAAAAACTGGCTTTTGGTGTCATGTGTCCTGGAGATTCAGTCCCACTCCCAGTGGCCCTCTGTTGCTAAGTCCCTAAGATGGGTCCCTCCCCCGAATGGCTCTTTCCTGTTAAACTTTGTAGTAGAAATCCATCTGTGAGACTTATCTGGTCTGGTTTTGAAATAGAATTTATTGCTAATTTAAAAATATTACTGTATTATAAATTTCCCTTTCTTGAAGGAAGACATACAGAAAAAAAGAAAAAGAAAAAAGTAGCTGCATAGGTTAGTATGGCCAGAGTTAAAGAATAATCTGACCAATAATTTTTTAAAAACCACATTTTTAAAAAAGGAAAATATACATGCAACAAAGCCAAAAATACTACATTTTAACGCCACATCATGTCAGGAACTTTATTCCTGTCAGGCAGTAAAAACTTGTGGGCTGGGGATGTAGCTCAGTGGTAGAGTACCTGCATAGCAGGTTCAAAGCCCTAAATCCCCAGTACAAAAATAAAATAAAAGAAGCAAAAACCATAACAGCTATTAAATGTGAACTATATAACGAAGATTGTATAAACAGGCAGATGCATTAAACAGCCTTCAGATTTAGCTGACATTGTTAAAATTGTGACGATCCATTCATGCAGGGTTAAGAGAAGGACATCATTTTTGAGCAGATTTTCATAAGTATGATGACCTTTGGGACTTAGAAAGTTCTATTTCTTACCAGGTCCCATCTTGGCTGCTCCAGAGGAAGTAGTTCTATGACTCTCCAGTGTAACCTTAAGGACAGAGCCAGGTTTGTCTTAAGGAGTTTGGGATATTTTCAGAAGCCTCTTGGTTTTATAGATTTACTCTAGCTACATCCTGATATCTGAAACTACTTTATGACAGGAGATTAATATTTTTAAACTCACAATTGGAGTGATAAGTTGCTAGTATGGGGATAACAGTGACTGAAATGTGTTTTGACCTGGTCAGTGATTCTCCAAGTATGGTCTCCAGTCCAATGGCACCAGCATCACTTGGGAGAATAATTAGAAATGCAAATTCTTAGCCAGATGTGGTGTTACAGGCCTATAAGCCCAGTACTCTGGTAGACTGAGGCAGAAAGATTTAAATTAGAGCCCAAGCTGAGCAATTTAGTGACTTAGCGAGACCCTATTTCAAAATACATTTTAAAAGGGCTGAGTTGGGCATGTGAAGGCCCTGCATTCAGTCTCCTGTATGACAAAGACAGACAAGCAAACAGACAGACACAAACCCAACAAATTCTTGGGCTGTGCCTCAAACTCCTGAATTAGAAACTCTGTAGGCAAGGTCTGGCATATTAAAATCTGAGACTTTCTATTAAACCGAACAATCAAATAGATGGCTAAGAATAGAACTGTTTGTACCTCTCAGCCTCAACTTAATTGGAGATGAGTTTGATAGACAAGGCAGAGGAGACCTGGGGATGGAGGAAAAGAACTGAAAAGCAGAGAAATTGCATCAAATAGTGTTTAATGGGAACCATGTGTGCTATAATTTGTCTTCTCTGATACTCACAATAAAATTTAATCACTATTATATGATATATTAAGTGAGGAGAAAAGTAGACTCTTTAAGGGGTAATTAGATCTCGACCTTCATAAATTGATGAATTCATCCATGCAATTAATGGATTAATGCATGGTGGAGTTAATGAGTCTACTACAAAAGGCAGTTTGGTTAAGCCTTCGATACTCCCTGTCTCTCCATGTGATGCCCTGTGCTGCCCTGGGACTCGGCCAGCAAGAAGTCACCACCATATGTGGCTCCTCAACTTTGGACAAGAGCCATGAGCCAAAATAAACCTCTTTCTTTGTAACTTACCTAATAGTATTGAATACAGCAACAAACTCAGGATTAAAACAATGTGCAAAGGTGCACCTGTCTTCCTTGACTGGGAAGGAAACAGTGAGTGAGAAATCAGTATTGCCATTTGCAAAGAGTAACCTTTTGCATGTCTGACAACCTGTTATAAGAGAATAATGAATAAACTTTGAGAATCTAGTGGGAAAAACAAGTGATCAAGCAATTAGTCTTGTAACTCTTATGATCACATACAGGCTGGTAAAGAAGTCAGATGGATTAATGTCCCAAACTAGAGGGAACAGGGAAGATCCTGAGGGTTAAAGAGTGAATAAGAATGAAGTAGGTGAAGGAAGTAGAGAGCTCAGGCATTGCATTCATTGTGTTTTCCTTTTCCATAAATAAGGTCTGTTTCCAGATGATTTATTAACCTATATCATTCACACAGAATATGTAAAAATGTCCAAGACATCTTCTAACTTGTAAAGAAGTGAAATTAGATTGGATGTGGTGGTGTATACCCGTAAGCCCAGTTATTCTGGAAAGTAAAGCAGGAAGATTGCAAGTAAGGAAACCCTGTCTCAAAATAAAAACTAAAGTATGTTCAGAGTTGCAGTTCAGGGTAGAGGCTTGCTCAGCATGTGTGAGTCCCTAGGTTTGATCCACAGCACCACTACCACCCAAAAAATATGTGAAATATAATGAATTGTTACGGTTGATACATTGTGTCAACTTAAAAAGTTTAGAAGTTTGACTCAGGGACCCAGCAGGGAGCCAGGATCCTTACTTTGTAAATATCCTCATCCTGTGCAAGAGGAGGGCACAGAAATTTTGTGAGTGCTACACCCACCCTGGGCAGGGGGGTTGTGTACAATATAAGGGATGAAAGGAAGCTTGCTCTTCCCCATTTTCTCTGGCTGGCTGAAGTGTGGCCCCAGTTCCATGCCACTCTGCCTTGGAGCCAGCTGATTATGGGCTGAAACCTCCACAAACAGTGAGCTAAATAAACCTTTCCTTCCTTCACTTTGGGAGTTGGGCGTTTTGTCCCAGCAATGAGAGAAAAGTAACTAAGACATGAATATAAGAAAATAAGTCAGTATCTGGTTTATGTGGGTCCTTGTTAGTTTGGCCAAATAACCTTTCATTTGGTTACTTACACTATAGACGTAGACCCAAAGTTATAGGACACTATACCCACAAAGTTACAAATTGTGATAAAAACATTATGGGACATTTTTTGTAAAGAAGTTACAAATATGGTTGCTTATTTGATCAGAGTTTCAAGAAATAAGTGATAATACCTTTATTAAAGATGATTTCCATTGAGTGACTCTTTTTGAATTTATTGATCATCTCTTAGTCTACTGCATCTCAGGTGATAATAACAGATTAATGCTTTAGGGTCTTGAGAGAAACTAGTAAGTAAAACAGGACATAGTATTAATAAAGAATAAGGCCTGTTGTGTATCAGGAGCTACATATACGTTGGAAGCACCCTGATATACACTGACTTTCCTTCTAATTCTTTCCATATAACTTCATTGAAATTATCCTCTAAGAGGAATTTTCCTTCAGAAGACATTCTCCAAAGTGGTCCATTCTCAGTCATCAGAACTTTTTGATCCAGGTCTGTGGGTCTCAAATCTGTGAGATTCAATGCCCATCTCTACAGTATTTTGGTGCACAGTATCTGTGAAGTGCAATAGTTATAACTACTTTTGTTATATCTGCATTTTATATTTGCATTAGTGTACTATGCTGATTTTTAAAAACTATATGTAGCAAGATTGTCTTTGTAAATGTCAGTATGTGCAGTAGAATACAACTCAACTGGACTAAGACATAATGAAGTTGTCTGCCAGCCACTAAAATAACTTTATGAAATTACCTTGAATGCTACAGCTACAAATGTAGACAGTTGTGTTGTTTTTACTAAATTGTAACCAACTTAAAAAATTAAAACAAAATGATGTATGATAGCCTTTCAATTTATGTGACAGTTGTGTCAATTTTTGTGCATCAACTTGCATTCCTGGAAATTTCAGCAAATATTAAAGCTATACACAAATATTTGCCTTCTTCCTTTCTTCTTTTCTTCCTACTTCTTTTCCTTCCTCTTTTCCTCCTTTCCTACATCACTCCCTCCCTGCCTTATCTCTCTTTCTCTCTCTCTTTCTTCTTTCTCTCTTTTTTTGTAAAAGAAAACATGAGTCCTTTTGTCTAGATAATTATAAACAGGTTTTTCAGCAACATGACTGTTCTTGGAACATCAGAGTTCCCGTGGGTTTATTCTATGCTGCAGGGGCCATCACTTTCATCGCAGGCAGATAAGCCCCCCTGCCCTTGGCCCACAGTCAAAGACTCCCAACAAATTTCCAAAATGCCTTCCAAAAGACTGTGAAAACTATCTTCCCCACACACCTTGAGAACCATGATTCTAGAATCTAGATGGATTTTATCTTTCCCTTTCTCAAGCCAGGGCTTGCAGCTAGCTGCCAAAATAGAAAACATCTGAAACTTGTTTAACAGAAATGTCTCTGACTGAAAAATTTATCTTTTTCCTCCAAGGGTAATTTAGCTCCTAGAATAAATGCCTAAACTAAGCACAAAAAATTATGGAGTTAGCAACAATTCAATGATAGAAATTTTGCCAGCAGTATTTCCTAAGTTCTTTTGCCATGTGGACCTGCAAAGCAAATATATGGGGGTTAGAAGAGGGTGTGTTGCACCTTTATGTCAAGAGTGCTAGTTCAGGTCTGACCAACTGGACAGCCATAGGAATTCCAGGAAGTCATCGATTTCTAGTAGGAAGATATGAACCCTAAACTAAGTTTCTTGCGCTGGCTCCAAGAAAGCAAAACTATAAACTACTTAGAAGGTGTTCACCCAGGGTCTCAGTAGGAAATAGTACACTCAAGTGAGGGTAATTCAGGAGGTAGTAATGAAGGGATTGTTTACAAAGGTATAGGTATAGAGAGGGGAACCACAGAGAAAGCGCAGGATTCTGGGGACTGTTACTAGCTCTACACCCGCTGAAGAGCTACAGGAGCAAGGAGTTCCTGAAGCATGGAAGAAAAAATTCACCGCATGAACGGCAGCTTTAGGAGAACCAGTGCCCCTTGAGGGAGAATGCGGTCAGCCCAAGAGGACCCTACAGGAGGGGAGTTAGGGTAGTCTTCTTCCATCCTCTGCTCCCATGAACTCAATGGGAGTCAGAGAGCCAGGGAGCCTGTTGCCATACCTCAGAGAGGTCTGTCTCCTGGGTAATGAGAAAGGGAGGGTGGGCTTGCAGAGAAAACAGCCAGGTACTTTGTGTGCTAACATTTTCTCGCTTTTAGGGAATGTTTAGGATGCTGGCTCCTTGTAAATTGGTAGTCTTAATCTTTCCCCAGAAAAGTAAACATATTTACCTGTCTCTAACACACACAGACATGAGACCAAGTTGAATGTATTTTGTATAATCTTTACAATTGGCTTTGCATGGCTAGCAGGATGTAGACTTGGCCAACTGTTTTACTTTTGAGTCATGGTCTCTTTTTCTGTCTAATTCAGAAAAAGGGTTAAAGACATATTGTTATTAAAACTAGTGAGACTGCAAATGAAAAAATGAAATAAATGAATAAAGCACCAGTAATATATTGTACTGTAGTTACTTAGCTAATGTTAGACCATAAGTTCCCAAAGTGTGTATCAACATTTCCTGGGAACATGTTAAATAATGCAAATTCTCTAGCGGTGGAGACCCAGCAATCAGCAGGCTTATTTTAGACCATCTCTGATGTGACGGAGGGACAGGACAGATTTTGTTAGATGTATTACACAAAGGACAGGATAAATGCATTTCCTATCCTCCCATCTGTGTGGAAGAACAAGTCTGGAGACGCACTACTATCCCTTTTCATTTCTCACTCTGATTGTATCCACTCTCTTATATTTTTCTTAGCTATAGAAAAGGAACTTTTTGTTTTGTTCTCTGTGTAATAAACTGATCCAGGAGAAGGCCTTTTCTGTAATTGGGTGGGTAAATCTATCTATGCCTCCTCCAATTTAGCTTTTATCAATAATAAAATAAATACTTTGATCGGTCTGCTTAATTCTGGCATTGCATCTACTTTTAAACTGGTCCTGGGAAGGGGAAAAAAAAGGAATGGAATTTTTTTTCTTATTATATCCTGTGTTAGCTTCCAAAATTACTTCCAATAATCCCAAATTCAGGTACTCACACTCTCCCACATTGTTCCAGAGTTAGTCTGTTTGACTATTACAATCTTGTAGAAGTGAAAATATATCACTTCTGAGATTAGGTTATAAAGACTTTGTGGTAGCTCTAAAGCCCTCATCAGTCACTCTGAGGCAGTCAGTGACATGTAATGAGCGGTCCTCTGTGGAAGTCCATGTGTCAACAGCCATGTGAGGGAGCCTACAATTGGAAACTTCAGCACCACACAAACTTTCAGAAGGCTGAAGTCCTGGCTGACAGCTCAACCGAATCTCCTACAAGACTTTGAGCCCAAACAACTCAGCTAAGCTGTTTACAGTCCTCAAAAACTGTATGAGATGACAAATATTTGTTGTTTTAAATTGCAAAATTTTGGAATAATTTGTTATATTGCCATAAGTACCCATAGGATAGATTTTAGTACCTGTGAAAGGGTCTACCATAATAAATACCTAACATACAGGCAAAGCTTTGGAACAAGGCAGTGGAGATAGCTGGAAGGAACTTAAGAAGCACAGTGAAGGTCTCATTAACTTTGAACAGACTGTTAGTGGAATTTTGGACTTTGATTAGGCTGCTGACAGGTTTAAAATAAAGTGTAAAAATTGTGTTAAAAGCAGAAGGACAGAGAATCCTTACTTATATTGTCAGAAACCTTAGCCAGATTACCTACAGTAACGTGGAAGTGTCTTAGTTATATCTCTTTGTTGTTGAAACAAAATACCTGATACCCACAGTTCAAACAAGGAAAGAGTTTATTTTGACTCATATTTCTGAAACACTGCCTATAAGAACTAAAAGACACAGAAACAGTAGAGAATAAAAAGAAGCCTTTGCATCTACTTCGCCTTCATCCTACTACAAGTTGAGAAAAATATTTAGCTGCATACTTATACTCACTTTCAGAAAAGAAATGAAAGAAGGTATAACAAAAAGCCACATAGAGTAACCCCTGGATAGGAGTAGGACTGAACACTAAGGTAATTATATCTGGTTGGATTTCAGAGCCTGCTGTGGGGACCCTGGGTGCCTCCAATTTATCCCCTTTTAAAATAATAATGCTGGGGCTGGGAATTTAGCTCAGTGGCACAAGTGCTTGCCTGGCAAGTGCAAGGTTGTGAGTTCGATCCCCAGTACCAAAAACAAATAAACAAAATATTGCTTGGGGGAGACAGTTATGGGGATTATTATTCAGGGCCTCACACATGGTGGTCAAGTGCTCTACCACTGAGCCACATTCCCAGGTTTTTTTAAGTTTTATTTTGAGACAGGGTCTTGCTAAGTTTTCCAGGCTGGCCTTAAATTTTTAATCCTCCTGCCTCAGACTCTTAAGCACCTGCAAGGACAGATGAGATCCACCTATGTGCTTACCTGGTGTATCCTCTTCTTATTCTACCACTGTGTGTTATCTTTTTAGATTGAAAGGCACTATCTTCCCTAAAGTATAAGTTTGGAATTTCAACTGTGGGGCTGCATGTGCGCTTGGATCTCATTGAAGTGATAAGGTTCTGGATTTGGAGTTGATGTTGTAATAGGATGAAAATTTTTAAACATATTAGGATGGAGATAATGTATTTTATAAGTGGCAGGGACATGAGGGCAGACTGTAGTAGCAGCCCCCAAAATAGTCTCCTGCTGGTACTCTTACTCTTGTATGGTCTACTTCCATGCTCTAGCAGATTTCATCTGTGTGACACACAGGATATGACTGAAGTGATGGTATATCACTTCCCAAATTAGGTTATAATTCAACATGGACAATGTATCTAAAAGTGTACCTTGATTTTGTAATATTGTCTTATGTGTTTTATGTTTTTTGTGGGGTTTTTTTTGCCTATTAACCTAACTGTTAATCTGTATGAATGATAAGTAACTTTACAAGGATTTACAAGTAAATAAATCTGATGCTGGTGAAAAAAAAAAGGAGAGGTGCAGGGGTAGAGAAGAAGGAGAAAGAAAAAAAAACTGAGACGTGTTATGTACATGTTTCCATTTTCCACAACAAATGTAATCATTATGTACTGCAAAAATGTACTAATCAAAAAACAAACAAACAAACAAACAAAAAAAAAGAATAGCACACATAGCTTCCATATCTCATCACTCAGACTAAGGGAAGCAAACTGCTATTGAATGAGAATCTCAAGTACCTGAGGCCTATCATTGACCATGTGAATAAGCTTGGAGGCAGGATCTCCAGTCCTTGTCAGGTTTCAAAGATTTCAGCCCCAAGTTATACATGGCTTGATAATAATCTCACAAGTTAGAAACTTCTAACTAAGCCACTGTTGGGCTCCTGACTTTAGAAACTGCAGGAGATAATAAAGTTTGTTTTAAGCTCTTAAATTTTGGAGTAATTTTAAAATGTGGTCATTTAGTCAATACACACTTCCAATGCATTAATTGTACTCACACCACATATGATAAGAACTCACAAAAGAGGAACTGTAAAACATGCCTGGATAAATAGCTGTTGTTTATATTTTCAAAGCATGTCCTTCATGCATTAAGAAATAAAGGTACTTTCTCTCACTTTGGGGGTAATCTGTTTTTTTTTTATTTAAGAGAAAAAAAGACACATATAAGAAAGACAACAAGCAAAAGAGACAAACGACTAGAATAAATGCACAACAGTAACATTACAGGTTTACAAAACAGGATGATAGAAACTTGACAATGGTTGCAATACTGCGTATTGTTATCTTCAAGATGTTTGTTTACATTAACAGATACAGACATTTAAAATTGATCTAATCATATGAGTATTAACTGTTCTTTCTCAATAACTAACACATTCAACAGTATGTTCATTTTAATTATCTTACATATACATATATACAGATTTATATCTTTTCCTTTTCCCTTTCCTCTTTCTCCCTTTTCCTTTCCCAACTACTTATGCTCTTTGAGCAGTTTTTTGCCCTTACATACTATTTATTGTAGATTTTGGATCATATATACTTTTTCAGTTTCTTATACTAGGGAGACAATATGGTATTTACACATGTGGGTTTGATTTATCTCACTTAGGAGTATGGTCTCAAGTTGTGCCCATTTACTTATAAAGGTCTCAATGCAATCTTTCTTGATAGTTGAGTAGTACTCCATTGTATAAAAATACCACATCTTTTTAATCCATTCTTTGATTGATGGGGACTTGGGTTGTCTCCAAGATCTGGCTATTACAAATTGGGTTGCTATAACCATGGGTGCACAGATATCACTGTGGTATGATGTTTTCAATTCTTCTGGGAAAATGTCCAGAAGCAGGATAACTGGGTCAAATGCAATCTCTAATCCTAGCTTCTTGAGGAATCTACACACTGACTTCCACGTTGGTTGCACCAATCTACACTCCCACCAACAGTGGAGAAGAGTTCCTTTTTTCCCACAGCCCCTCCAGCATTTGTTGTTGGTTGATTTTTTAATCTTGGCCATTCTTTCTGGAGTGAGATGGAATCTCACTGTTGTTTTAATTTGCATTTCCCGAATAACCATTCATGTTGAGCATTTTTTCATATATTTATTTGCCATTTGTATTTCTTTCTCTGAGAAGTGTGTATTCATCTCAGATGCCCATTTTTGGATTGGGTCCTTGAATTTTAGGGGCCTGATTTCTTTTAATTCTTTATACGTTTTAAATAGAAGTCCTTTGTCTGATGAACAATTAGCTAAGATATTTTCCCAGTTCGTGGGTTTTCTTTTTACTCTGTTGGAGATTTCCTTTGATGTGCAAAAACTTTTTAGTAAGATGAGATCCCAGTTGTTGATTCTGGGAAGTATTTGCCACGCAATTTGATTTTTGTTCATGAACTCTCTGTCTACCCCTATGTTGTCAAGATTTTTACCTACTTTGTCTTCTAGTAAATTTAAGGTCTCTGTTTTAATATTCAGATCTTTGATCCATTTTGACTTTATTTTAGTGCATGGTGATAGGCATGGATCTAGTTTTAGTTTATGGCATATAGAAAGCCAGTTTTTTCAGCAACATTTGCTAAACAGGCTATCTTTCTTCCAATGTACATGTTTGGCCCCTTTGTCAAAGATGAGGTGGCTAAGTGTGTTTGTAGTTGTGGCTGTATCTTCTAATCTATTCCATTGATCTTCAGGTCTGTTTTGATTCCAGTACCATGTTGATTTTATCACAGTAGCTTTGTAGTATAGTTTCAAGTCGGGGATTGTGATGCCTCCTGCCTTCCCTTTGTTGCCCAGAATTGTCTTTGCTATTCTAGGTCTCTTCTGGTTCCAGATGAATTTCAGGAATGTTTTCTCTAGCTCTGTGAGGTAGGCAAGTGGTATTTTGATTGGGATTGCATTAAATCTATATAATAATTTTGGGAGAATGGCCATTTTCATGATGTTTGTTCTTCCTATCCATGAACAGGGAATATCATTCCATTTTCTGAAATCCCCTTCAATTTTCTTCTTTAGAGTAATATAATCTTCACTATATAGATCTTTTACTTCCTCTATTAGATTGATTTCTAAGTATTTCATTTTTTTGGATGTTATAGTGAAGGGTGTGGTTTTCCTTATTTCTCTCTCAGTGACTTTGTTGTTTGTGTACAGGAATGCTATTGATTTTTGAGTGTTCACCTTGTATCCAGCAACATTACTGAATATGGTTATTACTTCTAGAAGTCTTCTAATGGATTTTTGGGGGTCTTCTATGTAGAGTATCATATCATCTACAAATAATGATAATTTAACTTCTTCCTTTCCTATCCTTATTCCCTTTATTTCTTTCTCTTGTCTAATTGCTCTGGCTAATATTTCCAGAACTATATTGAATAGGAGTGGTGATAATGGACATCCTTGTCTTGTTCCTGATTTTAGGTTGAAAGTTTGCAGTTTTTGTCCATTTAGTAAGATGTTGACTGTTGGTTTATGATATATGGCTTTTATCAGGTTGAGGTAGATACCATCTATTCTGGTTTTCTGTAGGGTTTTTATCATGCATTGGTGTTGGATTTTGTCAAAAGCTTTTTCTGCATCTATTGAGATGATCATGTGGTTCTTGTCCTTGGCCCTGTTGATATGGTGGATTACATGTATTGATTTCCGTATGTTGAACCATCCCTGCATTCGTGGGATGAATCCCACTTGATCATGATGTATAATCTTTCTGATAACTTGCTGTGTTCTATTTGCCAGTATTTATTGAGGATTTTTGCATCTATGTTCATTAGGGAGATTGGCCTGTAATTTTCTTTTTTGGTTGGGTCTTTCTCTGGTTTTGGCATTAGGGTAATACTTGTTTCCAGGAATGAGTTAGGGAGACTTGCTTCCCTTTCAATTTCATTGAAGAGTTTGAGGAGTGTTGGCATTAAGTCTTCCCTAAATTTCTGGTAGAATTCAGTGGTGAATCCATCAGGACCTGGGCTTTTCTTTGTTGGTAGGTCCTAATCACATTTTCAATTTCATTAGCTGAAATTGGGTTATTCAGCAGCTTTACAACTTCTTGATTCAGTTTTGGTAATTCATAGAATTCTGGGAATCTGTTCATTTCTTCTGGGTTATTGAACCTATGGGAGTAAAGTTTTTTGAAGTAGGTATTGATGATCTTCTGTACTTCCACGGGGTCTGTAGTGTTTTCACCATTTTCATTTCTTATTGCATGAATCTGAGTTTTTTCTTTCCTCTTTTTGATAAAGTTGGCTAGGGTTTTTATCAATTTTATTTACTCTTTTGAAGAACCAACTCTTTGATTCATTAATTCTTTGTTTTTTTTAGTTTCAATTGCATTAATTTCTGCTCTAATCTTAATAATTTCCTCCCTTCATTGAGCTTTGGACTTGACTTGCTCTTCTTTTTCTAGAAGTTTGAGGTGCAGCATTACGTTGTTTATGTGTGCTCTTTGGGTTTTTCTGATGTGGGAGTTTAGTGCTATCAATTTCCCTCTGAGGACTGCTTTCATTGTGTCCCACAGGTTCTCGTAATTTGTATTTGCATTTTCATTCAATTTTAGATATGGTTTAATTTTTTGTTTAACTTCTTCTGTGACCCATTGGTTATTTAGAAGAGTATTATTTAATTTCCATGTGTTTATGCAGTTATTGTAGGTTTTTTTGTCATTCATTTCCAATTTTACTGTGCTATGATCAGATAATATGCATGGAATTATTTCAGTTCCTTTGCATTTACTTAAGCATGTTTTGTGGACCAGTGTATGATCTATTTTAGAGAATGACCCATGTGCAGCTGAGAAGAATATGTATTCTGATGTTGATGGGTGGAATACTCGGTACACATCTACTAGGTCCATTTGTTCACAAGTTTGATTCAGTTCTGTTATTTCTTTGCTGATTTTTTGTTTGGTTGATCTATCTCTCTGTGACAATGGGGTGTTAAGGTCCCCTGTTATAACTGTATTATTGCTATTTGCTTTTTCGCATCTATTAAGAATTGTCTTACATAGTTGGGTGCTCTCATATTTGGTGCATATATATTTATGATTGTAATCTCTTCCTCTTGAAGATTTCCCCTAACAATTATGTAGTGACCTTCTTTATCTCTTTTGATCATTTTTGGTTTGAAGTTCATATTGTCTGCAAACATAATAGCTATCCCTGCTTTTTTCTGGGTTCCTGTTGCATGGAGTATTGTTTTCCAGCCTTTAATTTTTAGTTTGTGAGTTTCCTTTTGAGTGAAATGTGTTTCTTGTACACAGCATATTGTTGGGTTTTGTTTCTTAACCCATTCTGCTGGTCTGTTTCTTTTTATTGGTGAGTTGAGACCATTTACATTGACTGATACAGCTGGTATGTACTGGTCCATCCCTGTCATGATATCTTTCTGTTGTTGGTTTTCTACATTTTCTGTTTAATTATTTGCCCTGCTTAATGGTTTCCTTTTGTTGTTGTTCTTAAGACTGTAGCTATCTTTGTCTCTTTCTAGAGTGTCTTTCAGTACTCTTTGTAGTGTTGGTTTGGTGGCCATATATTTCTTCATTTGTTCTTTGCCATGAAAGTATCTTACTTCTCCATCAATTTTTAAGGATAGTTTTGCAGGGTACATCAATCTGGGTTGAAGGTTGTTTTCTTTCAGGATTTGAAATACTTCACTCCAAGCTCTTCTTGACTTAAAGGTTTGTGTTGAGAAGTCTGCCATGATTCTGATAGGCTTTCCTTCATAGGTGATCTGTTTCTTTTCTCTGACAGCTTTTAGTATTTTGTTCTTGTGCTGTATTTCTGATACCCTTATTGTTACATGTCTTTATTAAGATTTATTTTGGTTATGGTTAATTGGGGTTCTGTATGCCTCAGTTACCTGTATTTCAGGTTCTCTTCCCATGTTTGGAAAGTTTTCTGCTATTATTTCTGTGAATTGTTGTTGTAGGTCATTAGTATTGACCCCTGCTTTTTCATTTATGCCTATTAATCTTACGTTATTTCTCTTGGCATCATCTTGCAGCTGTTGAATTGTTGTTTCTTGGTTCCTTACTTTTCTTTCATGGCCATAAGCTCCCATGCTGTCTTCAAGGTCTGAGATTCTATCTTCAGCTTCATTCAAGCAGTTTTTCAAACTTTCCATGGAATTTTTCATTTCCTGTATTTCCCTTTGAATCTGTTTCATGCATTCTATTTGTGTCTTATATTTTTCATTCAAAATTTCCATCATTTTCTAATGTTCTTCTACTTTTTTATCTTACTCTTCTTTAGATACACACAACATTTCTTTCATAATGATTGCCATTTCATTTTTTAGCTGAGAGATTATTTCTGATTTGAGTTTCTCTGTAGCTTCATCAAGCTGTTTCTTTACTGCATTTGCTATCGTTTCAGAAAGTTCAGTTGTGTGACTCCCAGTGTCTTCCACTTTGGTGTCTCTTGGGCTTGTTCTCGGTGGGCTGGGGGATTGAGACTGCCTCTTGGTCTTTCGTTTTGTCTTTTTCTTCTGGGACCTGTGTGGCTCTGTGTCCTGCAAATCTGACCCAGTATTCCCTGGTGAGTTGAGCTGAGTCGTGGGACCGAGTAGAGCTGGATCCTGTGCTCAGTTAGTGAGGGTGCACTCCTGGAGTGTGCTGCTGAAGTCCCCACCTTACTGGGTGGGGACTGAGACCTCCCGGACCCAGGCAGCTAGGCAGAGAATACCCCGAAGTGTGGCACCACCCAGACCCTGAGTCTGGCTGCAAGAAGTTCAGAGCCTCTAGACTGCCAGGCAAGCCTGGGCGAGTCCCAGGCCTACAATGCTGGGGCCTTGCTCCTGGTTGGGTGGGACCACAACCTCTAGGACCTGTGGCGCCAGCCGAACCCCTGAACAATGATTCTCACGCCCTGCACTCTGATGGGCAAAGCCCAAGCTCTCCAATGGCCTGCAGCTACACTGGTCAGTCCCTGATGAGCAGCACTGGGGTCCTCGGCTGGCTGTGCTCAGTACCTCTGTATCTTGTGAGGCTGGCCGGGTGTTCCCCGGGTGGGTTGCGCTGAGTTGCGGGACCAGGTAGAGCTGGATCCTCTGCACAGCTAGTGAGGGCACGTTCCCAGAGTATGCTGCTGGAGCCTCCACCTTACTGGGTGGGGTTCATGACCTCCTGGACCCAGGTAGCTAGGTGGAGCATATCGCAGAGTGTGGTGCCACCCAGAACCTGAGTCTGGCTCTGTGTCCTGAGAGACTGGCCGGGCATTCCCCTGGTGGGTTGCGCTGAGTCGTGGGACTGGTTAGAGCTGGATCCTCTGCGCAGCTAGTGAGGGCGCATTCCTGGCAGTTTTCTGGGGGTAATCTTTTTGATAAAGGTAAAAACTTAAGTTTGGAAGTCTTTCTAATAGATATTATTCACACTTATAAAAACTTTTAGATAATTCTAAATAGACAAAATCAACTAGCAAAGTTTCTTGGAATTAATCTAGAAGAAATTGCAAACTATTCAAAAAACTTTTAATTTGGGTTGGCTTTAATTTTATAAACACAAATATTCTTGAAGTTTACTCAAATCTTTAAGTAATAATGTTTCACTAAATCCCATTGAATTAGGATTTTAAAAAGAAGAGTCTAATGAATTGGTGGTAATTTTTTTAAGGTTTAGTTTTTGTGAGGGTAACTTTAAAACACTCATAGATGACTTTCAACCTTCACAACAGAAAGAGCTACTTTAACCTGTATTTGCCTGTATTTTTTCTATTTTTCTAAGCTATTGTGTCAGTTTTAATATTCTATTTTTGCTCCTTACTCTCATTGAGAATGGTGCTAGGAAGCAGAGTTTTTAAATGACTCAGTGTGAACATCTCTTACCATCTTTCCGCAGCACACACATGCAGCAATTATAATCCATCATCATTTCCTTTTTCAAATGGTCTTTCATCTTTAAATTACTACACAAGTTTTTCCTACCTAGAACTAACTGATCCAATCAGCTCAATGCCTGTTTTTGTTTCTCATTTTTGGAAAATAAGTTGCTTCTATGTTTTCAGAGCCTTTCTCTCTAAAACATGTAAGAGCTTGTTCTCAGACTCCTAGTGAGCAAGATGATCTCTCTGAGGATACAAGTCTGGAAACACTTTGCAGGGAACAATTGTAGATCTGTGTGTTTGGTAGGTTGGTGCATTCTATGGGAATGCTACACCGTCTGGGAAGAAAGCCCCGTGCAAGCAACCAGCACTTCTGCATGGACAATACACTCTGTACTTTGTTCATTAATGTTATATGTCTTGATGATGCAATGCACTTGGAAAAACAGGAATGGTGTGAGGCAAGTTGATTAAAACCTAAAAAGCAATCAATCAAACAAACAAACAAAACCTAAAGGTCTCTGTTACTTAAAAACTTCCCACCCTCTTAGTTTGTGTATTTTCATCAGAAAAAAAAGCCCCCAAGGGAAAAACTTCCACAAAACTAAACCTTTTCAGGATATAATTCTGTCAGTCTTTCTGAAGTACTTCTATATATTTTTAAAGTCAGGAAATATGTAATAGAAATGTCAGCATGTAACATTCTAGTCATGAACAGTGTTCTTTGCTGCTGCTTTCTACATGAGCCTCATTTGTACTTTTTTCCTTTCTCCTACTTTCTTCATGCACTTCTCTGTGTCTCCATTTCTTTTTCCTGAATCTCTTCACCACCCTGAACAGGATTCTCCGTGGGATCCAGTGCTGCATGCAGTCTGGGGCGTGGCCTGGGTCAGGCGAGGCTGAGCAGGAAGGTGTGTGTAGTATGAGGCTTCATTTGCTCCTAGCAAGTAAGGAGGAAGAAAGACCAGGTATGAATCTGAGGAATCTCACGAGGGAAGCCCCAGGGCCTCCTTCCCAACATTTTGCTCTTGAGTTTGTGGAAGCTGGCGATACCAAGATGAAACTGTGTTTGGTCAGAATCCAGACAAACTTGGAGCCAGGAAGTTAAGAGTAAGCATTTGTGCCTGCCAGTTTGAGATAATATATTCTCAAGGACTTTCTTTTTAAAGGCCAAACAGAGATTTCTTCTCCTAAATGCTCTCTGTGCTTTGCCTCACATGTACACCAGATTCATGTAACAAAATTTATCTTTAACATTCTTGAAGACGGCAACAATACAGAAAACTATGCTCTCCACAGAAAACTTGCCCCATAATGGCACCTCCACCAGTGAGCAGAGGCCAACTTCTGTCTCAGGACTTAAGACCAATGAACTTTGTAAATTCGTAACTTCTGTAAATTTCTCCTTTTTTTTTTCCTTTAAAATCTACTCTTTAAAATCGTCCCATTGCCTTACCTTCCTTGAATATCCCATTTCTCATTGCAATGCTCTGTCAATCCCAAATAAGTATCACTATTCTTTGGAGAACCTCTCTCTGATTGTTGTTTAGGTTCACAAGTTGTTAGGAGGGCTCTCATGAGGAGATATCCAGAGCTCTGCTCTCAGTTCAGTGCCATATTTTTGTTTCTTTATTTTTATTTTTTGTCTTTTTGAGATAGGGTCTCAATATGCAGTTCAGTTCAGGCTGGCCTTGGGCTCACTTTGTAGCCCAGGCTGATCTTGAACTCTCAATGATCCTCCTGGTTCAGCCTCCCGAGTGCTGGGATTAGAGGCATAGTTCCATATTTTTAAACCCTCTTCAGGTCTTAGAAATGTACAGTGGGCAACAGTGGTGAACAGGAACTAAGGGGCTCTTAGAGTTTCTGACCAGGTTCCTTTTATATTTGTCTTTGCTGGCGAAAGAGTCTGCTGTGTGTAGGATTCTTTGGGGGGTTTTCTTTGAGCAAACTTTCGCAGCCAGAAGCAATGAGGAGGACATTGGCATTCTGGGACTGATATTGAGGCCTGATACTAAACTCTGAAGGTATGAATTTCTTTGAGGCGATCTACCAGACCCTGGTTTATTACAAACTGGCAATACAATGCCTAGAAAAGCCGCTGAGGGGAGGAGGCTCCCATGATTACCTCTCACCATACCAGACGGTAACCTGTGTAACCATTACGAGAAGCAGGAACTTACATTCTTCTGACCTTAGCTCAGTCTGTCTCAGTGTGACTCCATTTGAGCTTTCACCTGTGAACCGGGGAAGGGAACAATGAAAACTGGTTGTGTCTATGTTGTTTGGCACCGCAGAAGAAGAGAGGGTATGATAAGTCACCTAGTGTTCATGTCAAAACACCTGCAAACTGGTTGGCCTGGTTTCTTTGGAACTGCCTGACTCAGCAGCAGGAGGCAGATTGGAGAAACTTGTCCTTAGATGAAAATATCTATGATTTATTTAGTCCCTCCCATGGGTAAGGTGAGATATTAGGTGTTTTATGTACACAAGCTTGGAAATCCTTTGAGACAAAAGTTACATCCATTTGTCAAATTTCAAAAAATCTAGGAAGTTCAGGGAAATTTAGTAGTTTGTGCAACATGAAGTTTCTAGTAAGTGATCAAAATTTGGATTTTGGTGTAGTTATTTTTGCTGTGATATACATTCCTAAAACTAAACCCTTAATCATAGAGCTGATGGGAGATGGATGCTTGGTGTTATAAAATTTCATGATGAGGAAATGAAAAAAGCAATACAAACATGGGCACATTGGAACAACTATCACCATGTGTCCCTCCCTAGCATCACAGTTGCTCCTTTGCAAACTTATATCTTGAGACACAGGCTGCTTGTAGGGTCTTGAGGCTTTCACTGTCAAACGATAATATTTGCATCAACATTAGAAATCTTAAGTGATAAGGACTATTGCCCTCCCATTGCCATGTTATGATAATACCTAACAAAATTATCAGTGATGATACAGTGTGTTTTAATTACATGCATAACATACAGTCTCTATGTGTCAACTGTTAATGAAGTTCAGTGGGACAAAAGGTTGCATGTAGGCATATGGGTGAAATCTATTTGCCAGTCTTCCCCAGGGAGGACTGTTACCATTCTATTGGTTCACAAAGATGAATCTGTGGATTATAAAGGACA
>RJWM01021085.1:0-35971 GCA_004363535.1 Dasyprocta punctata | reverse complement strand
AAAATTCTCCCTCTCTTCAAAAACATCATTCTTGCCACTTTCTGAAGCAGTTCTGGAAGTCCTCTTACATGAGTCTCTTTTTGGATGCCATCAAAAAACTGTAGTGATTTCTGCTGTGCCACGCAGCGGGAAGGCAGGCTCGTGGGGACACGATGGTGTGACCGCGTCCACCTGACGGGCCCTGGCATCGCGAGACTTCCGACTTTTCCCTCAAGTCAGAATGAGCATGAAAATCGAGTGTTTTTAGTCAGTTCAGGACGTGGAGGCAGCTAGGACAGCACAAGTGAAGACACTCATGAGGGAAGACTGCAGACCTGCATCAGAAAACGGCCAGAGTGGCGGGGTAGGTGTGTTCAGAGGACGGGGGAGAAGGTTGGGGGGACTGATGGCGATGTGTCTTTACTGCAATACATTTTTTAAAAATCGAAAGTTTCTCTTTTTTTCGAACGGGTTGTATTTCTCATGTACATGCCTACGTATGTGCATACACATTCATGTCACTGTAAGTGGTAAGCAAGGAAAACGTGCAGGAGAACTCTGAGCAGCATCTGTTTAGGTATTTTGAGTGAAGAGATGGCGGCCAAGCGAAACTCGAGAGTGCGGCCCAGCCACCGAGCTCACCAGCCAGGGAGCTGAAGGCCGCATCTTGAGAAACAGAGCTCCGTGTGGCCAGGCGATGTGGTGTCTCGTTTTGTTAAGAGAAGTCATGGTACAGCTATAGTGTCAGCAAAACAGCCTGTAGACCGAATTCATCCCAGTGCCTGTTCTGATAGTTTTATCGGAATGTAGCACCGTGCCCTTTGGTGATAGAGTGACAATGACAGCTTTCACACTGCAGCTACACATGCGGTAGCAACAGTGTTGAGTGGTTGTGACAGAGACTTCATGACCCGTCATCTTCAGGGCCTGACACACACATACTCCGTGGTCTTCTGCAGGCGAAGTTTCTTGACCTCTGGTGTAGATCTGATAATACACACATGTGAATTGAATTCCAGCTGCCAGCCACTAACTGGGAGGCTCCTCCATCCTCCTGCCGAGGCCCAGCTCCTCCTCTTTTCGGGCCTCTAGAGCAGTTGTTGGGCATGACTTTGACCCATGGTTCTGGATCTGAACACGTGCTCCGCGCTCCTGGAAGGCTTCAGGATGCTCAGAGGCCCAGGCTCTGACACCGCGCAGAGGTGCGGACGTAGCCGTGACTTTGCCTTTTGATTGGGCCCCGGTGATCCTGATGCTGCCGGTGCAGGTTTACACTGCGAGACCACTGGCTCACACACTCTGTGCTTTGGGGCTGGCCTCAAAGTCCTGGGCCCGTAAAGATCACTAGGTTGGACAAAGGAGAGGAATTAATTCTGCAGAACCCTGGGGCAGATCATCCAGGTATTTCACAGCCCAAGGAGGGACTTTGAGCAAAGAATTCTGTGGGTCCCAGAGCCCTGCAGAGGGCCCCCGGGCTCCATCCAAGCCCAGCTCCCGCAGAAGGACTGTCTGCATTCAGTGTTTCTGTTACTGTTTGTGCTGTGAAGAGCGGGTGCCCTTGTTTGAGCCTTCGTTCCCTGACAGTGGATGAGACCCCCAGTCCTGCAGGGGGTTCTTGGTGTGGCCAATCTCCGGGTGCCATGGCGGCCTCCCCACGCAACCGGCCACACCCATGGGGCCTTCTGTTTGCACCAACCCAAACCAAGGGTGGAAAGGGAAGAACCACATCAGCAGGCTAACTGGAAATTTTTTAAAAAGTAAGAAACAGAAGAAAAAGCAAATAGGTTCAGAAATCAGATGGATGCTTATACAAAGTAGTTATTTTTATTTCTCTGAACTTTAGTTTCCTTATTACTTGTGATAAGGGATTATAGTTACAATCTTGAAGGGTTGTGAGGATTGAATTAGATGTGCACACAGTAAATGTCACCTATAAATCTGGCTTATAAATCTCTCCTCCAATGTCCCTATGACTGGAACTCCTGATGGCGATCGTCTTAGAGATTCCTCGGGGACTGTGGCCTTCAGAGCTTCTGGGGGTAGCACCTGGTGCTCTGATTTGGCTCTGCAGAGGATCTGTCTCGGAAGCATCGTGTTTCCTGGGCTAGCCTAGTTTCAGTCCTCGTGTTCTTGCTGCCAGGACGCGTGTCCTTGGATCCCACTAGCCGGAGCCACTGAGCAGCTTCTCGGCCAGGGTCCCAGCAGCCCTCCCCTCTGCCGCTGCCCCAGCAAGGACGAGCTGAGGAGGGAAGCATCTGCTGGCCGCTTCCCCTAGCGAGGCTGGGTGTGTCTTTTAGGGGCAGAGGAGCGTGGCTCCTGACGGCGAGTCCCAGGCCTCGTGGCGCCTCCTGCAAGGTGCACACCTGGTCTCAGGAAAGGAACGCTAAATAATCCATCCACCACAGCAGCCTGCTCCCACCATCTGGGACTGTCCCCTGGTGACCCTGAGAGCTGCTAGCAGGGTTCCCACTTGCTGTGTGGCGTCTGTGGAGCAGGAAGAATAAGCAGGCAGCGTAAACCTGCTGTGGCGTCAGGGACGGCCCAGGCCGAGCCAGGCGGACTGCTGGGGGTGCTGGCAGCCAGCCTGGCCGGAGGGCTTCAGAGGGGCTCTCTGTGCTGAGGAAGACGGGTGGTCTGTTTACACTCGGACTCTGTAAGCGTCTATTAGGCACCTGCTGTATGCTCGACGTTTTTACTTCCATTTTCTCGTTTAATCCAGATAGCAGGTGCGGCACTGCTAGGTGAGGCAGAGTGGGAAAGCACGGGGTCCGACTCACACAGTGAGTGAGGGGCAGGGGCAGGACTTCCTCTGGCCCGCCTTCCGCTTGACACAGTGCCTGTTTTTGTTTTTTTTTAAACAAAAGGAAAATAAGAAATTAAAACATAATGGTTTCACCCCAACCAACAAAACAGCAACAGTCATCAGCATATTGGATATTCCTGAAAATCATTTAAGACAAAAAATACAGACCTGAAACATTATCTAACTAATTGTTAACACAATTGTTTTCAAAAGAACCTTTCACATTAAAAATAAAATCTGAAGGTGACCCTGAAAAAATTACGTTTTACTCAAAATTCTTTTTTCTCTGACTGTCACAACTAATTTTTATATAAATAGATTTTATTTCAGATGACATGATACTCTACCCAGAGGACCGCAAGAACTCCACACCTGTCTTTTTGTGACAGCAATATACTGAGGTCTCCCAATACAATGGTATTAAGGCTTACTTGATTTTTCATGTCGATTAATAATTGTTTTACATAACTGGGTGGACTAATATTTGTTGCATTGTTATCTCTTCCTTTTAGATTGTTCCCTTACCAATATATAATGACCTTCTTTGTCTCTCTTATCAGTCTTGACTTAAAATTAACTTTATCTGCAAATAGGATAGCTACCTCTGCTTTTTTCTGGACTCCTGTTGCATGGAGTATTGTTTTCCATTCTTTAACTTTGAGTCTGTGAGTATCTTTTTGAATTAAATGTGTTTCTTGTATACAGCATATTGTTAGATCTTGCTTCTTGATCCATTCTGCCAGTCTATGTCTTTTGACTAATGAATTAAGACCATTGACATTGATGATTAAAACTGATATGTATTGACTTATCTTTATCATGTTGTTTTCTTTTTTGCTGGTGGATTCCTTCTATTAGGGCTCATGGAGCTGTAGTACTTATCATCCCTTTCTAAAATGTCCTTCAAAATATTTTGGAGTACTGGTTTAGTGGTCATGAATTTGCTCAACTGTTCCTTATCATGGAAGTATTTTGTTTCTCCCTCTATTTTGAAAGATAGTTTTGCAGGATACATCAATCTGGGTTGAAAGGTTTTCTTTTAGAACTTGGAGTACTTCACTCCAAGCTCTCCTTGACTTGAGAGTTTGTGCTGAGAAGTCCACTGTAATTCTGATGGCCTTTCCTTTATAGGTGATTTGTTTCTTTTCCCTAACAGCTTTTAAAATTTTATTCTTGTGTTGAATTTCTGGAATCTTGACTATGATATGCCACAGTGCCTGTTACCAGAGGTGGTCATCCCCTCCAGACCCGCTGCCTCGCGTTTCTGCTCCTCCGCGATTGTCCTAGCGTGTAGCTCCTTTGGAACGGAGCACACCGGGGTGCCAGGAGACATCTCTGACTGCTCCTTTCCACGGCTGCACGTTCCGATGCCTGGTTTTCATCGCGTCCCCCACCTTGCTTTGGCCTTGCTCACCAAGGTGGAGGCTGGGAGGCTGTCATCAGCGCAAGGCAGCCACCTTCCTGCGGGGCCGAGTTCCCCAGTCTCCTGCAGGGTTTGATTTAGTCTGAGGGTGGAATGGCGCAAACTCAGACCTGGAGGAGAGTGACAGACCAGGGAAGAAACAAACCGGAAGGGAACTTTCCTTAGCCCAGCAGGGTGGAAATTCTTAGTTGTGTAGTCCCAAGGAGGGAACTTTTGCACAGCGCTCTACCTTAATAGCCACTCTCCTGAAATGCACAGGGCCCCCCAGTGTGATGGTGCACAGGTCTATGATAACTGCTTTGCAGATGATGATGATGATGAGGAGGAGGAGGAGGAGGAGGAGGAGGATAACAGCTGTACTTACTGAGTGCCCTGGTGCATTCAGCTGTGTACAGAATGCTTTGTGAAGATACTAGTTACCACGTTCATTCACATTTTTAGGAAAATGGTTCTGAAGAACACAGAGGCTAAGTAACTTGTCCAGTATCTCACAGACAGCAGGAGCCATAGCCCAGGACCAGGCACAGACATCTTGATTCTAATACCAGAGCTGGTTCCAGTATAGCAGGAAGACTTCCTTTCAAACAAAGATAAATTAGATGCCCTCTGTAGCAAGCTATTTATAGGTGTTGAGGAATATTTAAGATTAAAGGAACAAAGGCAGAATCCAGGACACCATCTTGAGAGATATAAATGCTGTAGCTGTGCTTCTTATTCTTTTCTCCATCAATCACCTATCTGATGACTTTCACAGGTGTGACAGTCTCCCTGTGCTGAGATCACCTTCTGCAGAAATTGCAAAATAAAACGCTATGTGGAAATAAAGTGCTGTAGGAATCCCTAACTGTCATAACCAGGAATCCTTCATCGGCGGTGGCAGTTTGTGGTCAGCACAGCCTATGTAAGATAGGCCGTGGGTCCCGCCGCTTCTCTCAGTCATTCACCCAACCCATCTTTATCAAGGGGCCCCTGTGGGCATTTTTATGGGCTCTGGGAATAGAAGGCTTTTGAACCTGACAAAATCCAGGTTCCAGAGTGAGCCATAGACCTGCATGAGTCAGTAAAGCATAGTAGATTAAAAAGTGCTCAGTATCAACTTTCAGAATAGCAAACACTTCAATCACCGAAGCAATCACATGCTGGGAATTATGTTAATGTGTGTTTTAAAAGCAAGCATTCAAGATAAATCAGTTGACGCTGGAGCCCAGGGAAGGAGGCATCTCTGCTCACTCCAGCTCTTCTGTGAGGCGCGAGGTCAAAGCTTGCAGCAGGCAGATCACATCACAGGTAAAGGAGACCCACCAAGCTGGGCAAAACACACCTTGACGTGTGCCTGCCGGGAGGAACACCAAAAGGATACCCAGACACTTCAGTCAGTTTCTCCCAATCCTCCAGCAGATGTTCAGAGAGGTGGAAGGCCAGCTCTGCAAAGGAGAAGCCTGAGTTTAAAGACATGGCACAAGGCGACAAATTTCCTTATGGTTCCTCCCAGGGAAGCCGATAAGAAGAAAAAGAAAAAAGTTCCCGGTGTTCCTAGATGACCGTCATCTGCCTTCTTCCTGTTTTACTCTGAACACTGCCCAGTTATCCAAAGTAACACAGAGCATACTTCAGAAAAATGGGGTGAACTGTGGTCTGAAGAGTCAGTCCAAGATGAACAGTCATGCCAGTCAAAAGCAGCCACGCTGACGAGGCACATGAACAGAGCATCGCTGCATGTGCAGCAAGGGCGGAAGTGGAGACAGGAGGGTGGACCCTCGTGGGCCAGCAGGCTCCCAGGAGGACGGCCTGAAGACGCGGGGGCAGGGGTGAGGAGGAAGACCGGGGGGAGTAGCTGACCGTCCCGTAACGCTGCGGGCGTGGTGAGCGGGTGCAGACAACTATTCAGCTAAGAATGGGAATTCAAGAGCATTTCATCATTGGCTCAGTGTAAAAACTACAGATTTTTGTAGATCCGATAAATTCTTTGTAGAGGAAATACACAGCTATAACTTTGTAGGGGGTCACAACACACAGTGCTTAAAACTTCTGATTGGGAGTGTTCTAAATATTTAATGCTTCTTTCATTTCTTGGGTATGAGGCACAGCAAACACATAGCAAATGTTGGGTGTTTTTGTTTTTAAAGTACTAGAGGTTTAACCCAGGGCCTTTGCCTGGAGCTACATGCCTGGCTTCCCACCCCCTGTTCAGACAAGGTCTTACTAAGTTAGTTGCCCAAGGAGGGCTTGAACTTGTGGTCCTCCTGCCTCAGCCTTCCAAATGCTGAGTTTTATAAGGTGTTGCATTCTGTAATTTTCTTTAAAATTATACTTTAGAAAAAAAAATCAGCCATTTAAATTGTCTGGAAATTGTCTCAAGGGCATGCAGCGAATGGAGAAGCATCTGGTCGGGAAAGGCTCTCGAGCCCTGCGAGTGTCTGCGGCATCTGAGCTGCAGCCCACTCCCCACACAGATGGCTGGGGTGGAAACTGCTCTAGGTGTGTCTGGCCGCGGCAGGCCTCCTTCTCCGCCCGGGTCCAGGTCTAGACCTGTGGTTTCACCTTGGGAGGGGCAGCCTCAAAGGCAAGGGCACCCTGCCCTTGCAAAGCCCTGCTTATGTCAGATCAGACTTTGGAGCAATTTATGCAAAGGTCCTGGTAGAGAACGATAGAACAATCAGTTAGCAGTTAGTGGGGGCTAACGGGTGGGCTGGCAGTGCACACAGAGCAGCCCTGGAGCGGTGGCGGAGAAGCAGGGTCCTGTCCCAGACTGTACACTGTAAGGGAAACAGATTTATTTCTAGAAAGAGGAGTGGCCACCATGCTGCAATAGATTATCTAAAATGTTCACTTTTCAACCAAATATTCTGAGATGTACAAAGAAACCTATATACAGGGAGAATAAAGTAACCACAGCGCCCCTGAAGAGGTAGCCTGCAAAGAAATGGCTGTAAATATGTTCCAAGTACTGGCAACTGTGTCTGAAAACCAAAGGAAGACCGGGTTACAGTGCCTCACCCAACACAGTGAAGGGAAGGTGACAGAAAAGAATTATAAAAATGTAAGTCTTGGAGTTACAAAGTATATGCAAATGGAAAAATTCATTCAAGAGTCCAACAGCAGATTTAATCTGGTGAAAGAAAAAAAAAATTGGTGAAATGGGCTGTAGTTAGATAAAGATTATACAGACTAAAGAACTGCAAGAAAACCAGGTGAGGACCCATTGAACACACAAGTGCGTGCATAATGGTACCAGCAGAAGAGATTAAAAAGGAGCTGAAAAAATATTTTAAGAAATAATGATGGAAAACTTCCCAAACCAATGCAAAATATTAGTCTTCCCATTTAAGAAGCTGACACAGTCCAGGAAGGTAAGCTGAGAGAGATTCATACTCAAGCATAACAGAAGCAAAACACTGAAAAACGAGAAAGTCTTGAAAACAGCCAGAGAAAGCAGCTAAGCACCTCCAACAGAACCTCAGCAAGGTGAACAGCCAATTTTGTGGTCCTGGCAAAGACCTGAATGAATGCTCTTGAAAAAGCAGAAGTGAAGCACCAAGGGAAACAGAAGAAAAATAAATAAATGCATTTGGTCAAAATTAAAAATATTTGTGCATCAAAGGACACCCTCAAATACAATACAAGTGAAAATACAACACACAGAATAGAAGAAATATTTATAAATCAAGTAATAACGAACTTACATCCATTTGGGAGGATTCTTGCAACCCAGAAAAAAATGAGATATGTATGCCCAATTTAAAAATGAATGAAAGATCTCAATATGTTTGTCCAAGGAAGTTGTGTGAATGACTGAATACACAGAAAAGCAAGTTCAACATTATTATCCATAAAGCAAATGGAAGTAAATAGGAGGTGTCATTTAGTACCTGATAGGCTGCAAGCAGAAGAGCAGACAACAAAAGTTTTGGTGAAGATGTGGAAAAATGGGAAGCTTCAGATTGCTAGTAGGAATATAAAACAGTGTGACCACTTTGGAAAACAGTTTGATGGTTCCTTAAAAATGTTAAATGTAGAGTTATCACATGACCCAGTGATTTCGCTAGACATATATCCAATAAAAATGAAAACATATCTTTCCACAAAAAATTTTACATGAATATTCATAGTAGTATTATTCATAATAATAAAAAATGGAAACAACTGATAGCCTCGATTGATGAATGGATGAATAAAATGTATACCTGCACATTGGAATGTTACTCAGCAATAAAACAGAATGAAGGCTCCATACAAGCTACAGCATGAATAGACCAAAACTGTTACATAAATGAAAGATCACGTATGATTTCATTTCCAAAAAACATCCAGAACAGGCAAACCTGCAGAGACCGAAAGTAAGTTTGTGTTTGCTGAGGCCAGGAGCAGTGAGGCAGACGGGGAGGAGGACCTCCTAGCGAGCGTCTTCGTGGGCCTGTAAAAGCTCTGAAACTGGATTGTGGTAGTGATTCTGTACTAGAACTACTCACTGGTGTCCGTTCAGTGGGTGCACGCTAGAATAGATAAGCTACGTCTCAGTCAAACCTTTTTTTAAGTATTAAGGAGAAAAAGTAGGGAAACAGTGGGCAGATGGGAAGGGAAGGCCTCGCCGAGGTGAGACTGAATGTCAGGAGGTGAGAAGGCAGGCCATGCTACTCTCCACAAGAGGAGTGTTTCAGACTAGAGGAGCTGGCGCAAAGGCCCAGAAGCAGAGATGGGCCTTATGTGTTCGAGGCCTGGCGTCAGAGTGACAGGAATCAGAGTAGCAGGTGATGATAGGGAAGTCATGGGACCTGGACCTGGGGGCCTGATTCAGACACAGGAGCGTCATGGGCTTTGAGCGGAAACCTGGCAAGCCCCAGGCTTTGTTTCCAGAAAATCACCATGGTTGCGAGGCTGTGACTAGAGAAGATGGGGAGCAATAGTAGCCAGAAGAAGGTGGGAGCTGATGGGGGCTGGGACCTCCACCCAGAGACCAATGACCGTGACACAAAGGCTGAGGAAGGACGTGGGCTGCTACGTGCATCCCGCAGGTAAATCCAAGAGGTTTAGTGAAGGGCTGGAAAGCGTTCAGCATCAAGGACCCGACAGTAAACGTGCTTGGTTCTGTAGGCTGCGGCTCCTCAGCAACACTGCAGGAGTGTGGATGTCGCCCTGGACACTACCTAAATGAACAGCCTGGCTGTGTTCAATGAAACTGTGCTTAGAAAAGCAAGAGGCAAACTCAATTTGTCCCATGAGATGTAGTTTACCAACCACTGGAATAGAAGTCGGAGCAGCAGAAGTAATAAAGGAAGATGGGGTTGCCACCCGCTGACGTCGCGAAGACTGCGGATGGGGCGGAGCCATCGGGAATGTGGTGCAGACTTGTTTGTTGAGAAGCCACGTGGACCTCGGATGTGGCTACAACCCAGGCAGGTGAATGCGTGAGCCTGGAGTTTGTGGGAAGGTCTGGCCTGGCATTGTCCGTGTGGAGGCTCCAGGAAGACCATCCCTAAATGGACTGAGCTAGGTAGGGCTGAAGACCACGGCAGCAGAGGTTGCAGGACTGAACCCTGGGTTCCCCAGTGCTGAGCCCTCGGGGAGAGGAGGAGGAGCGGCCCAAAGTCCACGAGAGAGTGGGTGGGGATCCAGGAGGATACAGCATTTTGCAAACTACACCAAGAGACTGGTTCAGAGAGGCCAACGTCATACTTTCCTTTCCTGCTCACAAAAGCCTCTTGCAGTGCAGTTGAGTAAGGAAATGTTCTAATGAAAATAATCCCAAATTCCCTCTAATTTTTAGAAAGAAAAAGTCATTATTGAACTTTTCACTCATTCAACCAGTGCTCACAACTCGGAATTGAGCTGTGAGCCAAGGCAGGCATCAGCCAGCGCTGCTGTCAGACAGCAGAGTTTACTTAGAGCGACACCTGTGGAGTGAGGGTTAACATTCACCAAGAGCAGGTCTCTCACTGTCCAAGGCTGCTGGACCGAGCGCCGAGAGGACAGCTCTGAAAAAGGAACATGCATCTAAGAGTAAGTTAGCATGGCTTCTTCTTTTGTGCAGAAAATCGATCTTACTAAAAACTTTTCTGTTTTTAGTAAGAAATTAGTTCCACCATTTCACACACTAATTGGTACCTACCTGGGTTTTGAGCGGAAAGGAGAGGGCCGCTGAATGAGAGGCAGGAGTGTGGGGTCTCTGAGCAGACCCAGGACCTGCCGTGGGATGCGGGTCTCGGTAGCACTCCTTTCCCCTCCGCAGCTCGTCTCCTCCTCTGTGTGCTAGGGGCCAGTGAAATGTGGCGGCTCGGGGCAGTGAGATGGGCAGAGCACCTGGCGCCCGTGTCCTTCTCTTTCCTTGGAAAAACCAGTGTGTCGGTCCACACTGCTGGGGCATCTCGTCTCCCTGCGGACTATTCCCAGAGCAGATCTTCGCTGCCAGTTTGCACCTCACGAAGCAGATCGTTCTCAGTCCTTTTTCTACAGTCCCTTTCATTTTGCCATTGTTTTCTGAAGAGCAGTGTGCGGGCGCCTCCATGCCTACGTGGGAGATACCAGGAAACCGAAGTGCTCTGAACAGCTCTACTCATCCGCCTGTCTCTGCTGTAGAAGAAGTTTGGGTGTTTGGTCAGCTGTTTAATGCAGATTGCTGGTCCCCAGAAGCTGCCCTATTAAGTGCGGCTTCCTTTGTCTAAGAAAAACTGCTGGCACATCATGCCAATTTAATGATATTTTCATGGAAATGTACAATGATAAGCCTGTTTAAATCATTGATGTGATTTTTAATCTTCTGAGGGGCAGAAAAGTCTTCAGCAGTCTTTCATTTTGATGTGCACAGTCTAGCTTGTCCATATTTTTCATTTTAATTAATGTAATTAAAGGAGGATAAAAGGCTGTGTTAAAATTTTGTGTGTTTGATTATTGGGATCAAGAATAATTAAAATGTATGAAATGTGGCAGATCCCTAGGATAATGGGGAAAAAAAGAAGGCTTAAAGTGTCCCAGGTGGTTTTTCCACGAGATTTAGACGTGTCCATGATCTGAGAAGCATTCGTAACACAGAGTCTCCACAAATAGACAAGGAAGAAGGCTTTTTGAGGCAGGGAGAGTTTGTCTCTATGTTTATCATGAACAACTTTATCATTTATGGTACTAGCAGTCCTTCTGTCTTTACTTTTCTCATTGCTGAGACAAAATACCCAACACTCAAAGTTAAAGGAGGAAAGGTTTATTAGCTCATAGTTTGTAGAGGTTTCGGTCCGTAATGAAAGTGAGATGGCCGTCATTACACAGTCATACAGCTAAAAGGTTCCCATTCATGTTTGTGCTGGGGTTCTTTAAATGACGATGCCCTGCCTGCTGCAGGAGACACACTGTACATCTGAACTGGAAAGTGATCAAAAACTATGGAGGATTTCTCTTTTAAGCATTTCTTTTCTATGAATGCAGCTCCACTTTTGTAGGATAACTTCTGTATCTTTGCCTGCATTATGGGCTCTTCACACATTTCTTTTTCTGTTTGATTACTTGAGTTGGAGATTGTTTAAAGGTAATAACAACCCAGAACATGTTCTGCATTGTCTCCCTCAACATTTCCATGAAAATATCATTAAATTGTAGTAGTGTTGATTCAGGACTATCACAGGGACTTTTGGATGTTAAATATCCCTTTGTTTTAAAACATTATGGATTTAATAGATTATGGATTTTTAAAACTTTTTACATAGCAAGAAGGAAAATTGACCCCTGTGGCGGTTGCTGGCGCTCTCTGTTATCCACCGTCCTCTCCTCCTGGGCTTACATTCCTCAGCGCTCTGGCGGGTCATGGGACTGCTTTGATTAGTCAAAGTGTTATTGTTCATCTCCAAGCTGAATCCTTTGAAAACATATTCAGTGGTGTCTTGGTTACTTTCTCGTTGCTAGGATGAGATACTCGACACCCACAAGTTAAAGGAGGAAAGGTTTATTTTAGCTCACGATTTATAGAGTTTTCAGTCCATAGCTGGCTGGCTCCTGGTTAGGGCAGCTTGGCAGAGGGGCATGGCAGAGGAGGAACAGTCCACAGCAGGGCAAGCAGGAGGCAGCACGGAGCAGCATTAAGCCTTTCTTTCCCTTTTATCTCATCCAGGCTGCAAGCCTTTTGGTTGGTGTTACCCACTCCCAGGGTGAGCCTTCCCATTAGCCACACTCAGAACTACACTAAACTAATCAGTGGACTAATTTAGTATCATGCACCCTTAATCCATATTTTCACACCCTCCAGGGACCTCCCCAAAAGCCCCACTTATGAACAGGTTTGGGAGAATATCTAGATACAAACTATAGCTTTCATTTCCTGTTGCTATAACTTGGAAATTATAGGCTACAGTCAGAAAGACACAAGAAGGAAGCAGAGCAGGTCTCTGGGTCACTGCCTGGCGTGGAGCTGCCTGGACAGCCTCTGGACGTCTGAGCACCTGCAGGGAGAGCAGCTTGTCTGTGCTTTGCCACCGACCGCTGGGGGTTTTGTTATGATGCCATCACCCAGTCTAACCATTCTTTGTTAGCTTCCTAGCCTACATTCACTTTATAGGATTTTTAAATCTAAATGTCAAAGAACCACTCTTGAGGAGACTGCTTAAAACTACACACAGTCACTTTTAAAATAAAATAAATTTAAATGAACCTTATTAAATGAGTAGTTTGAACCTTTGGTACTATCTGTTACAATAATTAGCTTTTACAATAGCAAGGCCAGAAGGTCCCAGCTAGGACTGGTTTTGTGCTTATCTTTTGAAGTTCTCCAAGATTCAGAATACTGTCTTTTTCATGAGTAACTCAACCCTGTTCTTAATCATCTCAGATTCAAGTGAAATCCCTTTGCAAAAATTAATTTCTTCTTCTTTTATGCCTATGGAAGTGGAGATTTTAAAATTGTTCATTATACCCTCCCTCACAAAGCCTCTCCACTAGAGGTCATGTTCCTGTTGTCACGGACACGTCTCCCTGTGAGCCATCCGGCAGATTCGCTTAACCACTCCCCATAATCCTCTAACGAGATTCCGACTAATCCCATCCAGAACGGAGGGGCGATTTGATTTTCTGAGGTGTGTGGAGCAGCCTCCTTGTCACTGGAGGCCATTGTCACGTCGGTGCCACTCCACGATCTCCTGCCCTCACAGACAGGAGCTTAACTCCAGGTTTGTGCTGACACCTTTCCCTCCTATTAGTGTTCGTTCTCTTCTTGGAACACCCTCTCCAGCTGCTAACATTTGACTTGGCAATTTCAGCAGTCTTTTTTACTTATAGCTTCTGAAGTTTGTGTCATACTTAAGAAGGCCTTCTCCATTAAAAAAAAATAAAAAAGTTATCCTTAACTCCAGAGAAGTAAAATTACGTTTGACCCGAGGACCCGACTGCCCTGTTTCCTCACCTGAGCCACAGGCGGCCACATCCTGCTTGCTGTCTGTCCTTCCTCCTGTGCGCTCTGCATAGCTATGGTCACTGATGTCAGTGTCCCACCGCTGGCTTGCTCTGTCCAACAGGGGCGTACTGTGTTTCACAGGGCTCTGATCGTGCTTCCTGGGGTGTCTGAGACACACTGCTGTGGCCTGTGCGTCCCCCTCCTCACCCCCATGAAGTTTCTGTCATGAATGTGGAGTTTTGCTCTGTTTTTGTAAACAGTGTAAGTTTGGTCCCTGTCCATTGGCTCCTGGACATTTCCAAAGCACTTGTCGTGTCGCCTTGTTAAATACCTAAGAGCACGTTTTCCAGAAATCCTCAGTAGAAGGACTTCCAGAATGAAAATAATTGCCCCAAGGAATTGTCAGTCTGTGGATTTTGTTATTTTAATACTCTATGCCAGCATGCTGCGTAGATAACCCACTTCCTTCTGCACCACCCCTCCCACCCGCAGTCGACCTCTCCTGGGCGCTGCGCACCCTATCACGATACACATCACATTCTACTCTAATTGCATCACTGTCTTCTCCCTTTATTGATAAGCTCGTCTAAAGCTGGGCCCATCTGTCTTGGTCACTATCTTATTTACTTTCTTGTTTCTCGGCCAGAGTACCCAGCACCCACAAGTTGAAGGAAGAGAGGTTTATTTTGGCTCGCAGTTTGTAGAGGGTTCAGTCTACAGTCAACTGGCTCCAAAGCAGGGCGGTGTGGCAGAGGAGAAACAGCTCATAGCATGGCAGGCGGGAAGCAGAGCAGAGATCAAGGGAGAAGACAGATACATTGTTCCAGGCCACGCCCACAGCGACCCACCTCTTCCCACCGGGTTTCACCTCCCAACATCACACCCAGCTGTAAACCTGTCAGCGGACTAACCCAGTGTCGCACACCCATGATCCAGCCACCTCCCAGAAGTCCCACCTATGAGCACAGCAGGCGCTGCGGGGGTGCGTCTAGGTGTAGACCCCAGGCCTGCCACCGTGACTGATGATCTGTGGGCGCTCACCTGATGAGCGAGCGAATGGATACATGAACAGTGAGAGGAGACATCCGTGCCCCCCAGAAATACATAAGATAGTCCTGCCTTAAAGTGCATTCACTTTGATTTTCACCCTTGCAGTGCAGTGAAAGCCACACGCCTTCAGCAGAAAGCAGCCTTTGGATTCTGACCTTGACACACAGCTTGATCCTCTCCCGTAGTGGGCAGCAGCAGCGAGCAGCCACACCCGGTCAGCTGCCACGAGGAGAAATGGCCAGGGCTCTCCAGGGTTGCGCAGCTAGGATGCTTGGTAGTTTGGGTGTGTCAGATCAGCGTCAGGACCGCTGAATTCACGGCAGTCTACCGGGTTGTCCCCCATGGTTGTCTGGCCCTGGTGCACAGTCAGAGGCAGGCCTGGGTGCCTCTCGGTTGTTTTCGCAGCCTGCTTTCCCGGCTTCACGGCAGTTGTGAAGTGTGTTGTGCCATAGAAAGGGCACGCGGTGGCTCACCCACGTCTGCGGGAGCTTAGGGTAGTAGTGATGGTCTTGCCGCTTCTCTTTACCCGCTTCCTGCCCACCTTTTGAACTTGAGTCACTAACAGAGGAGAGCTGAAGTTAAGGGTGGAAGTGTCATTTCTTCCCCAGGAGCTGGCGTTGACTGTACACTGTGCTAGGTCGGTTCTGAAGTCTCACGTCGCCCGTGTGTCTCCGTCGTTTTCCTCATCACTGGGACACAGCACCCACACTCACCGTCTAAAGGGGAAAGTTTATTGTTGTTCACATTTCAGTCCGTAGTTGAACAGACACTCTGAGGGGCATGGGAGGAGAGGGGCTTGCGGTGTGGTGGGCCGGGCACAGAGGGCCAGAGGAGGAGCTGGGAGGGAGATAAACCCTCGCGGGCCACACCTCCAGTGACCCCGCTCTTCTGATCAGACCCCCCCAGCAGCAAGTCAGCTGTAAGCCCCCCGACCCAATCGCCTTCCAAAAGCCCTGTCTGTGAGTGCACAAGGCTCTGTGGGGATGTCCAGATAGAGCCGTAACCCCGCGTGCTGCAGACGTGAGCCAGCATGTGCTGAAGCGAGAGTCGGAGCCCAGACCCCTGGGCCAGGCTCCCAACGTTGGCAGTTACATGTCAGACCCGCTCCAGGGGCGGGTGAATCTCTCGGCACCTCCCATGGCCCAGCTCTCCCCTTCAGTGCTTCATTGGCAGTCATTGTGAATGGCTTCTCCGAATCTCCTATGATCTGCTGCTGCTAAGATCAGAGTAGGTCCCCATCTGCCCATCAGAAACTGGGGCACGGGAAGTCAGAGTGGGGTGGCCATGCCATACCAGGGTAGGAGGGTCAGTGTTTGCAGTTGGTTATTGGTGGCCCCAAACGGTTAGGTTTATTAACTGACCTTTTGAAGGCCGTGGGGGCTGGGGGAGTTCCACGTGACAGGGACCTCAGGCGGGGGTAACTCATTTGCCTGCATTCCACTTCTATTGGTGAAAAGTTGTTCCAGGTCTCGTGATTCTCACCATGAAAGGTCTTCTCTGAACCAGAGAGAAGCATTCTGAAAGAAATTATTAAGCATTATTAATGTAATTACATATAACAAAAGACATAATTTAACTTCCCCACCTCCAACAAAGAAACTCATTTGAAGCTTCAGGAGCTCCAGCTGAAAGGGCAGAGCTCATCAGAGTGGGCCCTTTAGGAGGGGCCTGTGGGTGAGGAGCTCCTGTGGGTGCTGCTCTCCCTGGCCCCCCAGCCCTCCCCGCTCCCCGGCACCTCCCCGAGCCCAGGCCTGCTTCCCCCGGGTTTCGGAGGTGACAGGCAACAGGGAAGAGAAATTCACCCTGAACACTGAAAGGTGACTGTGGGAACCAAATGCCATCCTGGTGGCCGTAACACCTCACGCACAGTATCAGGAATTTCACTTCCATTGTCAGTTTTAGGACACAGCAGCTGGAGGGAGCGAGGAACACCCGGGCCCTAGCACCGTGTGTAACATGGAGTCTGTGCTTAGTAAATAGCTACATTATGAGTGGTTGGTACAGAGAGGGTCGTCCACCAGCCTGCAAGTGAAGTCACTTATCTAAAGTCATTTTGCTAGCAAGCAGTAAAGCCGGGATTCCAGACCAGAGCTCTCCAGCTCTATCGAGTTCTCTCTTCCTAAATCCTCCAATAGGCCTCCTTGCGGGGCAGACCAGAGATTCCAGACCCAGAGGTGTTAGGGAGCTTCCGTTGTAGCCAGTGCATTCTGAAGTCCCCTCCTCCACTCAGCCTCTCTTCCCCGGCCTGACGGATGAGGATGTGGAGGCCGAGCTCTCCCAGGGCCTGACCACGCTCAGTTCTCCCGGGCAGGCTTGTCTTTGGGGCGCTCACTTGGGGCTGCGGAGAGAGGGCAGGTGACTGCGAAGGGAGCAGTTGGTGTCACTGAAACTCAAGGTCCCCTAGTCCCAGACAGGCACAGTGCTGCTAGCTTGAGGTGAGGGTTGGAGGAGGGAAGGCAGACTGAAGTACAGCCTTTGAAGGCGCAGCCCTGCTTTTGATGTGGGGGTGGGGAGCGCTCTGGCCACTGTGGGGCTGGTGCGGCAGGTAATCTGAAACAGGCGCTCGGGTTGATAACCGTGCCCAGCTCTGATCCCTGGCCCATCGCAGCACCGCTTGTGAAAAGGAAAAACAGCCGTGTGTCTTTAAAGCTTCTCCTCTTCTATGTGATTTCTTGGGGACCCTCGGAGGCGCATAGCTGCGCCTCTGCTTCAGCAAAGGCTCTCTCGCCTCTCCCTGGAGTGGGGATTATCGATTTGGAAGGCGAGGCTAATTTACATGTAAATAAATCTGAGCCGGCCTCAGGGTGGGACGGCCAGATGCGGTGACTGACTTGCTGACATCACGGCCTTATTAGCATGCGGAGGATGCAGGCACTGCAACAGCGACTTCTCTGGCACCACCAGCCGCTCCGCCGCCGACAGTTATTATTTTTTGGCCAAGCTGCACATTTCCTGGCTCGGGGGCTTGGACTGTGCACGAAGCTCGCTGGTCTTCCCAGTCTGGCTCGGGATCAATTGGTGACGCTGAGGCTGGGCTCTGTGACTTCCTTTAGACTGTCGTGAAGGAGGAGAGTTGGGAGGAAATGAGGGTGGCTGGAGAGCTCGGGCTGACCCAGAGGAAGTGTAGAAGCCACACTTTCCTGGGCGCACTGGGTCCCTGAGCAAGACCTGGACGCAGCAGCGGTGGAGAGGTCCAGAGCCCCTTGGGCTTGAGCCTGCTGCCGCCTCTGTCAGGAGGGGCTCAGATTTGCATAGGCGTCGGAAGAGAAGATGCGTTGGCTGCCCCAGGTCCTGCTTGCGTTCTTAGAAACCAGATCCAGGGAGAAAGTGAACCAGAGCAACTGACAAGCTCCAGGATCTGGGTGAAGCTTCCTCGGAAACGGGGTGTCTCGTCCTCTCCAGAGGTGGGTAAGAAATTTGCTCTAATTCACAAATTAAATAGCAGTGTTTGCTAGAGAAGATGTGAGCATATGTAGGCTGTTGGCATTGAGAGAGGATGTTATCTTGGGCAGGTAGTGTTTCTGGTGGTCAGTTCAGTTGCAAAGTGATATGTCACAGGTTTAAGATCTCCCAAAGAAATGCTTAAATCTTAGTGCTTATGAAGCAGGATTTGCCTAAAAGTGCACTAATAATAATAATAATCATAGAAGAAAGGGTTAAAAACCCAAACACCTGGCCGCGTTCATGTACCGCTGTTGTTTCAGCTCATGATGTCAGGAATAGCAGAGGCGCTGGCGCATGAGTGCTTCGCTGAGACTTCCCAATCAAGAAATGGCTCTCACGTTAGTTAGGTTTAATATTAGCCTGTGCTTTCAGATCAGAAATGGTGACACAGCCTCGGAATTTATCTACCTGCACAGCCTGCTGAAACACATCGGTTGGTCTGTTCCCCATCCTGGGCTTTCTGATGGAGTTGTTGTAGTTTTGAGTCTTCCCCCAAAACAATCGTGGCATCACTGATCTGCCATGGGGGTCTTGCGATGAAGTGCAGGTTTTTAATCCCATTCCCCTTTGCTGTGTGATCTTGGACTATGCTGAGATCCAGCAGGACTTTTATGAACTGTAAGTCACCCCGCCAGGACTGCGTCACACCGGGACAAATGCTCCACGCCAGATCCGATGCCACTCGCCAGTCCACATGTGGCCCCGGCGTACCCGAGGCTGGAGATGCTTTCCACGGCATGCGTGTGGCCAAGACACAGCTGGGGCGGGGGGTGGAGGGGAAGTCCCGTGCACCACACATTTATAGACGTGCACTGCCCAGTGTGTGCCTGTCTTCCTGAGCAGTGCTTTAACCCTCCTGAGGAGGCTTAAACTGCACGGAGCAGCCTGGCTTCCTTGCTGGAGGCCCCCAGAAGGCTGGCTGCCTGCCCGTGGTTTTCTCGGATGGGCTGGGATGACGGTCCCCACGAGCACCACAGTAAGTCACAACTTTGATAGAATTACCATCTTCTGGAAATTTGGATTTTAATGCCGCCTTGAGTGCTTATAAAGGTTTTGCCTTTCCATCCAATGTCCTTTTCCCTTTGGGAATTCTTTCTCTAATGTGAAAATTAAAACATACCAGCTTCATCCAGCATTGAGTCTGGGTCATGGGGCAGGCAGAAATGGTAAAAGAGAATGTTGAAATGGCCTGTTTTTAAAGGTTTTCCCCTGAAATGTGGGGACAGATTAAAAATACAGGAAGGGTGATACCCATGGACGCCTAAGGAGAAGGAAGTCAGAGGTTAACAGCAGGAGACGATGTTTTCCAGGGCTCAGACTCCAAGCACTGAGCTGCAGGAAGCTGCATCTCTGAGGTTTGATTCCTGACTGTGAAATGGGGAAGAGCAACAGAAGCAGAGGCAGGGTGGGAATCTGATGAGCTAACGCGTGAGATGACTCGGTGCCCAGCTGCAGAGTGAATATTTGCTAAGCATTAGCTGTAGGTATCGTTGGCACTGGCCTTGTTTCTCTTTTGTCATTATCATTGTATGTGGAATGCTGGAATCAAAACTGTCCCTTGAAAAGGCAGTGTGTTCCCATCCATTTGCCTGCAGAGACTCTTTGCAGGCAGAAGAGGAGCTGCCTCTATTCACTGGTGGGGCTAACCCATTCGCACTCGAAGGAACTTCCAGTGTATTGGTTGAGTTGACAGAAGGAACTGCAGTGTTCAGAACCACCATGTTTAGCAGAACTGAAAGTGGCTGGACAGTGTAATGAAAATCGTTTAGTGTCAGCTGGGGCTCAGCACCCTGAAGGAAGGCCTCCTGTCTTGGCAGCTGGCAAGTCACATGGAGAAAGCTGCGGCATCCAAATCGGAATGGATGCTTTTCTGGATTTCTTTTCTGCTCCTGCTCTGCATGTGAGAAGCATTCCTTTCTTTCCTTCTGTCTTTTCAGGGCAGTCACTTAGCCTTTACTTCACCACCCAGAGGGGCCACTGAGTATATTCTTCGTCCGCTGGGTGGCTCCCCCAAAGTTCCAAGGCCGAATCGATGCCACCACCTGAGTGGCTTCCCTTTTGCGCTGGCCACTGAGAGAAAAGAATTGGCCTCCCCTGCCTGCCTGCCCCTGCGCACCCTCTCTGGCTTTGTTCTACATCCACTGCCAAGGCTCATCTTTGCCAGACTTGTGCCCCTCCATGGTCTTGAGTGCCCTTCCGTGTGCAGCTGGGCAGCTGCTTCCCCATCCTCCCAGCATCTGTCTTTTGAATTTGGGAGAAAATGGTTCTCCAGTGCCAGGGCCTCTAAGGCAGAAGAAAACTAATGGAGTCAGAGGAGTCTGGCTTACAGTTCTTTCTCAGGAAACTCAGACTTGTGGCTTGCTAACTCCAGGCTGCCACTGATCTTGGTAGAATTGTGTTTTGCTTGGAGAATCCTATTTGTGCCTAGGGAAGAGCCCACCTGTGTCACCTTCTGTTTAATAGATGTGACCTTGGGAGAGTTGCCCAGTCTCTCTGAGCTTTGACTTCTGCATATGAGTATTGGGGCTGACCCCTGTGCGTCAGAGACTGTGCAGAGAGGGTGAGTGAAATCCTGTCCCTGTTCCCGGCACTGGCAGGGTGGCACTATTTCCCTCTGGTGCCAGGGACTTTCATGTTCCCCCTTACTTGCAACCTGTGAACAACAGAGGGCGATAGTTTTAGTATTTGCTTGTCAGAAAAACTGAAGGCCATGCAGGCAGAATAACTAACCTCAGGGACACAGCTGTGACAACTCCTGGTTCCCAGTGCTGCTTTCCGTGACCTGGATTCCTCATGCCCAGAGGCTGAGAAGGCTCCCACCACCTACAGAGTCTCTTTGCTCAGAAGCCCCCAAGCCCCGGTCCCCCCTCTTAGCCACTGTCTTCCCGCACACTAGAGTCAGAGGCTCTGTCCCCGCGGGGGGACATTTGAGCGAGGAGTTTATCTGCGCTTTTCTCTCTGCACTCTCCCTGTGACCGCGTGCTTGTGAGCAGTCAGGTGACTCCTGGTGACTGAGACCCTGAGCGTCTGCAAACCAACATGCTTGGGACTGTGTTTTTGTAGCGTCTGTTTCCCACCTTGATGCCCTTTGACTGACACGTGTCACCTTGCTTTTGTCCCAGCTTAAACACTTCAGACGAAACTTCGTGGGTTTTCTTCCTTGTCTATACTCGCACCGGTGTGCATATGTTTGAGTCAAGCAGGGGAGAAAATCTTTGTTAGCGACTTCCTGAGCTGAATTCGGAGACCTGGTTTACTTTTCTCTTCAGTCTATTGTTTGAGCGGTTCATTATTTGGAGCTTGAAAATTGGAGACTTACTTGTTCTGCTGTTTCTGGGAACTGGGCAGAGGGAGAAGAGAGCAAGGCTGCGGGGCCGGGGTGTGGCCCAGTGCAGAGTGCTTGCCTAGCCTGCATGAGGCCCTGGATTCAGTCCGGGGGTGGGGGGACAAACGGAAGCAGCTGGCCGCGTGCCAGAGTGAGGCTCCGACCCACCATGAAGGTGCGAGCTGAGAGTTCCCTGTGGAAGACAAGGGCCTCTGCTCTCCTTAGCTAAAAACGCCTCTCCCCACCTGTCCTATAAAACTCACACCGAAGCCATTTTAGATTCTAAACTCTCCACGCAACTGAGCATGGCACGTGTTTCCCGCTGGAGCCCCTTGGAGCATTTCTGAAGCGTAGGTATTAAGAGGAGCCCGAGTTGAAGACACGCGCGCCTGCCTTTCCTCGGTGACTGTCGAGGGTGCCTCCATCACGTGTGGCTCTGCCGTCTGCGAAAACCAAGTCAGCTGAACAGGAGACTCAAGCATGAGAGCCAGCTGAGAGATGAAGCACAGCACCCTAGAGACGGAACCCTGAGACAGCAGGAAGGAAGTCGGGGTGGCCTCGTTTGAGGAAGCATCCCCAGAGTTGAGCTCAGTCAGAACAGCAGTGAACCTACGGGCTGAAGAAATGCGCACAGTTCCTGGTCCCTCCCTTCTCTCTGCTGTCCTGCACAGACGTCCCGGTGCGTCCCCTGGTGTGGGGCGCGGGCTTCTCCCAGGGTGCGGAGCAGAGAGGAGCTCCCCTCTGGGCATTGACAGCTCAGCCCCCCACCCTGCCTGCCCTCGACGACAGATGGCTGACTTCAGCCCCTCCGGCCACCCTCACTGGGGGCATCATCCACCGCAAGTCCCTGTCCCCATCCTCACCTCCTTAAGATCCAACCTTATCCATATTACCCCACCGCATCCAGGGTTGAGAGTAACTGGGACAGAAATTGTTAGCATTTCGCGTCAGCCGGCGGGGCGCCGTTTTCCAGCTCTCTCCTTGGCGTCGTTCATCACTTGTGAGCCCGTAAGATCCTTGTTCACCAAGGTTCCAGAGCTCAGCTGAGGAACTCTGTGCTCACAGGGTCAGCTGTTGTGTACGTGGGAATGCGTGTTTGGGTGTCCGCGTGTCTGAGCGTAGTCTGCGTGTCAGTATTCACGTGGCCGTGATCAGGGATTGAGCAGCGACTGTGTGCCGCCCTCTGCGAAGCGTGCTTTCTGTGACTTGTCTTCCCGATCCTTGCGGCTGTCCTGCAGCTGGGTATTGTCACCCCCACCAACAGCTAAGAAACCAAGATGCCCGAGGTTGCTCTGGGTTACACAAATGGTGCAAAGCAAAACTGGGTTCGAGCCCTAGATAATCCTCGTCCAAAGCCTGGGTTGTGTACCCCATTCTCGGCTTATGAACACTTTTCCTTGTAATATCTTTGTGAATGCTTTTCATTTTCGTTCTAGATCTTCTCTATGGATCCCTCATTTGAAAAACATCTCATTATTTGGCTGTTGATGTAAAGTGTTTTTGATTGATCTTTTGGCAAAATTGGAAACATCTAAGCGGATACATCAGGCATGAAAGGAACCTACTGCATGGAGTGTGGCTTTTAGGGTGGGGTGGGGCAGGGTGGGCAGAATGTTGGGGAGCCCCCGTGGGTGGGGAGTGAAGCCTCCGTGGGACGAGAGGGAGCCTGCGGGCGTGCGATGGGCCGCTGGGGTGAGAAGGGCGCACCTTGGGTTCCTGGAGGTGGAGTGGATGCCCTTGACCTCCCCAGTGGGCGCGGAGTGGACGCGGTGGGGCTGGCTAGCAAGCTGCTCCTCCGCTCCGCACCTCTCTTCTGTCTTGCTTCTCTGTCCACTCTAAGGTGAGAGTCTCAGGCCTGTGAGGTGGACGCACCCTTCCTGCCTTGACCTTAATGGACGCGCACCTTCTGAGCGTATCCAGCCTTGTCACGGCAGGGCTGTGACACGCACTGCCGATTGCTCCTGACGGGAGCACACAGGTCGGGTTTGACACCAGGGTCGCCCTGTCAGCGTGCTGAGTCCGCGCTGCGCGGGCCGGAGGCCGAGGCGCCTCCCAGGAAGCCCAGGGCCTCTGGGTGGGTCTCCCTGTCCCGGAGGGGCTGAGGGCGGCGCGCGGGCCAGGCTGCGTGTTCTGTGCCTGGGGTCCCGCAAAGTCCCGGCCGGCTCCCTGCTGCCACCGCCGCCCTAACTCAGAGTGTGACGGGTGCGAAGGGCTCCGTGGGAAAGGAGCCCCAGGTCTGATCCCGATGATGTCATTCCTTATCTGAGTAAACCGCATCGAACTCTCCTAGCTGACCATGACTCGGTTTGGCCCTCCGTGCAGTGATACAGATAATTAATAGCTAACGTTTATTGATGGCTAACTGTGCACCTGGCAGTGTACTGCTCATGCTCCTCCCACGGGCTGGGCTCTTATCATCTCCCTTTTCCAGTGACCAAGCACAGAGAGGCTGGATAACTTGCTGCACATCACACTGCTAGTAAACGGTCACGCTGGGATTTGAATTATTCACACAGCTGGTTCTGGAACCTTCATAGTTCATCGGGACAGTAGATGTGAAGGATACTGGACCTCTGTGTGTGTGTGTGTGTGTGTGTGTGTGTGCGCGCGCACCCGCATGTACACACAGGTGTGTGCCTGTGATTTCTGTGGTACTTACACTTACAAATAAATACTTAAGTACCTGAGATTATAAGAAGGTATTTCCCAGGTAAAGTTGTATCATTTTACAGTAAAAAGTATTGTTCCAGTTTATATAAAATCAAATATTTTGCAGTATTTTGAAGAGCACAGGGTTTGCTTGTCTTGGATAGCACAAAGGAGGGCCAAAAAAAAATGTTCTGTTTAGGCTGGGTGTGATGGCACATGCCTGTAATCCCACCACTCTGGGAGGCTGAGGCAGGAGGATTGCAAATTCAAGCCTAGCCTGAAAATTTAGTGACTTAGTGAGACTTTATCTCAAAATAAAAAATAAAATGGGCTAGGGATGTAGCTTAGTGTGAAGGTCCTGGGTTTGACTCCCAGTACCTCTACTACAAAAAAAAGAAAGAAAGAAGCCAGACTGAGTTTTCAGTTATGTGGAGTCACATCCTCACTCATGTGGTCTTGGTTTTGCAGACTTAGACCGTGTCTCATCACTGCCCTGCCCTGGTAGGAAGAGCAGGGCCCACCCGCCCGAGCCACCCTGGGGTTCAGGACGTGGCGGCCACGCGAATGACCACCCGGAAGCGAGTTCCCAGTGATGTGCGGTGAATGTGTATCAGGCACAGTGGACATTTGTCACCTTGCTGGGCACCAGGCTGTGGTGCCACAGGAGCACAGATGTCTCCTTTCTTGCATGGCCCCTTTAGTGTTCTCCAGTACCTCCTCTCTGAGTAACGGGAGCTTTCCGAAGCGGGGAAGTGGGAGCCGCTGAGTGCGTGCTGTTAGCACCCTACTCTTCCAAGAGTCTGGCAAGCAGCGCGCTGGTGTGGCACGTCCCAGGCACTGTCGTCCTCCGACCCAGGTCCCTTGTCCCTGTGTCCCCACGCACGACCTGCACCTGCGCAGCCTCAGGGCCCAGTGTCGCCCCGCAGCAGCCTGCGTCCCTTGGCCGTAGGTGTCCCCAGAGCTGGGACTGCCTGCTTGCTGGCTCTGCCCTTGGTTGGCTACTCCAGATCTGCCTCTCACTTCCGTCTGGTAAATGTCTGCAGAACCTCTACCCGTTTCCTAGGTATGCTAAAAGGAAATTCTGTTTTCCACTTACTCTCCATTTTATTTTCTTCTCCTAAATGTGGGTGATCTGTGAACTTACTGAAGTATAGTGAGTTGAATTTTGGTTAAGGTTTTAATAGATTTTTTTTCTTTCTCTGGGAAACGCATCCTGTTATTTTTGATAAGTAATGACCATTCTTGAGGCTCCTGTCACTTATCATTGCTGGTGTATCCGGCTCTCTTGCGTGAGGCTGCAGGAAAAACACCCACTGCGTAGGTGGCCGGGTGGGGTGGTGCCCGCTGGGCAGGGCAGCCAGCAGTTCAGTGGCAGGGTAGAGGGACCGCCTACCCCTGGTTTAGCGTCTGTGCGGCCCTCGGCTGTGGTCACTCATCTTCCAGCCTGCCCGTTAGGATTCGGGACACCTTTAAATCACGGTCTGAGTCTGGGACTTGCACTTGAGTCCATCTTCAGCTCGGGAAGGCTGGTCAGCCCAGACGAGTGGAGAAGCTTTCCTCCCTGTCTCCAGCTGCACATGAGCCATCCACCCGCTCTGCTCCCTGTGCAGATGTCCACGCCGAGCCCGGGCTCTTTAGCAAGCGCAGGGATTCGGGCTCCTCCTCCCGGAAACAGTGGCTTCATCCCGCTAGGAGGGTCCTGAGCGGTGAGGAGGAGAGCAGCGCAGCCACCCCAGTCACCGCTCTGTTGGTGAGGCAGCCGGGCCGGCCCTCCTCTCTCCTGTCAGCCCGCTGCCTGAGCACCAGGAGGACCTGCCCTGCCTCTGCTTTCCAGTCATTTTCAGTCCTGCACCGCTCCATCGCTAAGGCGCAGCAACCTAAATGGTAGCTATGATATCATGTGCTATTTTGAATTTTTGAAAGACTGTTGCGGAGAGTGAGAAATAGCAGCTGAGTGGCTGCAGGACGCAGGCTCTGTGCATAGTTTAAAATACTAGAGAAGGCCTTTTGCACTTCACCAGGCTTTTTAGCTTGGGATCCCAAAGTGCCAAAGGACTGATAGCATTGATGATCTTTCTGAAATTTAAGCACATAATTTTCAGGTAATGTGTGGGCATTCATTTTTTCAGGGAGTGGGTCCCAGCTCTCATTAGATTCTCAGAGCTCCCAAGTCACCTAGAAAGTTAAGAACTGTGAGGCCAGGAAGTGTGTCACTGAATGTTCAGCCAGAGAAACCCTTCCAGGGGCTCAGGTAGGGCATAAAAAGGATATTCTTCTGCCCCGGAAAATGCAGCACTTGCCACGTGACTCCCGGGAGCTGATGCTAACGCCTGTGAAAGACTCCTCTGAGCCTCTTCTCTTTCCAGATGGGTGAAGCGAGTGCTGTGGTCTCACACGCCCAGGTCCGATAAGCTCCTGTGCTCCCGTCTCTGAGACAGTTTCTCTTGTTCATTAGGCAGTTTAATAATTTTTTGATCATTTTCTGTGGGCTAGGCTGTGGGTTTTCAGTCTTACTGTTCTCAAAGCATCCTTTTAAATGTTGGATATTTTGTAGTATACATGACAATTAAATTATGCTGAAGTTACAGCACTTTCTCAAAAGTAGTAATCCTCACCTTACTCTTTTTGCATACTTCACTAATTGAGTATCAATGTGATCTCTTGTTGATGCCTTGGTGATATACCACTCACCCTGTAGTCGAACCATACCGTACATTTTAGCATCATTGTAGCAATATATATTGTTAGTTATAAAAAATACAGAAATGCTATAAAATTCACACACTTAACCACATTTGTGTGCATGCCAGTGAAGAGTTTGCCACTCGCTGACAAGCTAGATTCTGAAGTAGGTGTTAGGGATTCGGTGTTTATCCTAAGTACAAGGTAAGATCCTTGATGTTAGGGAACTTACCTCACAGTGGGAAACACGGGAGACGTATCCGTGAGCAAAATGATTTCTGATAGGGACAGATGTTAAGAGAAAAGACACCTAATAGGATGGAGCGTGAAAGAGGAGGTAAGGTATTTTTTGTAGGGTTCGTGTCTTTGAATGGTGCCAAGAATGATGAGAAGCGGACCAGCTCAGGAGGAGTGAGGGAAAGACGCTCCAGGCACGACGGCCACCGCAGACGGCCTTGGCGGGCACAGGGCGCAAACGGAGGGCGCTGTGGCTGAGGCTTCGGCGAGGTGGAGAGGGCAGCTTCAGCCGGAGAGGAGAATGGCCAGGTGCCGTGGAGTCCCACGGGCCAGCGTCCAGGGCTTGCAGTGGGAAGCCAGTGATGGATTTCAAGCAGGGGACTTGAATGTTAACATTAATGTTTAAAAAAAAAAAACGGGTGGAAATGAGATTCTAGAAGGGCAGGAATGGGCGCAGCAGGAGTGCAGGCCAGAGGAGGCCGAGAGCCGACCGAGATAGTGCAGACGGAGAAGTGGCTGAGGTGCGTCTGTGCACGAGGCGGCCCGCAGCCTGGCTGTGCGTGGCGTCACCTGTGCCGGAAGCACGGGGCCATCGCGTGTCCAGCGGGGCCGGGGAGGTGTCGTCGGAGTACAACACATCTTTAAATGTTCTCGAAACCTCACTGCTATAGGCCATGTGAATCTAATTTTTCAAGGGCTTCTTTCCAATAAAATATGAAACCAGGAAATGTTATTTTCTCTCTGTGTCCTTCCCGCCTTCCTTCCCTGCTGCAGAGCGAGGAAACGCGTTGTGGCTGAGAGCAAAACCACAAAAACTGTTTCCCTAGGTCCAGCTGAAGAAGAGAAGTCAGTGTCTTGCCTGTCCCTCCTGCGGGAGACCCTAAGAGTTTTGTTTTGTTGGGTTTTTGGCCTCAGACTTGACCAGAGCCAGGTCTCTCCTGGAAAATGACATCTTCCCCTGCTGCATCTAACTCAGTCTGAATGAAGGGGCTTTGCATCCAATGGTGGGATTTGGTAAACACCCAACTTCTTGATGCTCTTGTTTCGCAAGCCCTTGGGGTCGTCCCAAGCCTCTGGCCTCATTCACAGAGGAGCACAGATTTCTGGGAAGTTTTGCCTCAAGCCCTTCAGCATAGATATTAAAGGGCCCCTGTCAAGTTTCAGAGAGCGTGAGCAGCGCCAGAATCCCCACAAGCCAAGCCCCTGGGGGATGCTGGTGCCAGCTGGCCCGAGTCCACACCAGAGACGGCTGGATCTCTGTGTACGGAGCTGGCCTCGCTCCCCTGGATGAAAGACAGCCTAATATAAACTGAAAATGTTATTAATAAGCAGCCACTTAAGAATTTCCTATGACTTGCCAGTGATTTGGGGGCCTCTGTGTGAACAGGGAGAAAAGCAGAACTTGTCTTGCAGGGATTAAGTGACCCATGCAGTCTGTCTGCAGGGGCCTCAAAAAGGCCTGTGGGTGCTTGGTGAAGGGCTTTGGGTCAGTTCCATTCAGCCCTTGAGCCTTGGTTGTCCCAGCTATAAAATGAAGATATTCCTCATTCCCATCTGATCGCATGGTTTGAGGATTAAGCAAAAAAGGCACTGGACATGTTTAGCAGAGCCCCACAGCAGTCAGACAGAAGAACTGAGGAGCTCACACCCCAGACATGGAACCAAGGTGACTTTACTTTCTCCGGTCAGAGAAAAAAAGATGTGGTGTTCAGATACCTCCAACATTGAGTTCCAGGAACCACAGCGCTTTGCTTCTCCCAGCCCTGCAGCCCCCATCCGTCAACAATCCCTGCCCTTCTGGGTGACCTTGGAGAGATTATTGACAATTCAAAGTGAATTGAAAGTGTTGGTGAGCTCCAAAGTTCTTGACGGGCTCAAGAGATCATCATTTTAATTTCTAACCTTGTCACTCTACCGTATGTGTGGTACAGATGAAGGTCATTTGTGTGACCTTGAAAAATCAAAAGCATGGTCAAGGAGAAGTAGTCCCTTGGTAGGGTCAGTGATCAGATCACCTTGCTTAGCCCAGGACTCCTAAGATACACTAAGCGTTTAACAAGGACCTAGAGAAGTGAGTCGTTCACCACCATGTTTTTCAATACAGGGTCCAGATCGACTGTTAGAAAACAAGAACTCTGACTGCCTTTATCTTTCTGTCTGTTTGTTTCCCTCTGTGTCCCTTTCTAGCACACTGGCACCTAGTCAGGTGTCCTGTGTCCCAAGTGTGCTACACGGGTTAAGTTGTTTGATGCTGATGGCCACTCTGAAGCGTTAGTTAGGGTGTGACTCCAAGTCACTGTTACTTCAGATTGGAGGTCTCCAGACCCACCACACTGTCTGGAAATACTCACAGCATTATTTAAGATGCCTCAGATCTTGTCTGAGTTTAGCCAACCCCTTCCACAAAAGAAGCAGAGGCTAAACAAGCGCTTCAGTGATGGATGGGAGAGAAGGCATTAAAATTTGGAGGTAAAAAGTATTGGATTCAGTTTGCAGTTGTTTCCTCGGGGACTGTTATCCTGTATGACTCATCTGGAAAGGAAGAGCTTTGTGAATTTGCTCTACCAAACATTCGGTGAAGCAAAAGCATGCATGCATGGAGCTCCCGTTAGCATGTGCACAGAGTGAGGGCGTGTGTCCAGAGCGGTCACCTGTGCTGTGAACCTCGGCTCATTCTTAGCAGCAGAGTGGTTCTGACAGCTGAGGAAATCAGAGCTCTCTAGATACCCACAGCCTAGCATCGGGATGCAGTGATGCAGGTAGCAGTGTTGCCATGGAGACACCATCAGTGGCCAAGCTCTGCTCCTCTGAGGGCTCACTGTGTCTACTCGTTGCGATGCTGAATTAGCTATCTGTGTTCGGTGGGCGGCTTCCTCGTTGGCTCGTGAACGCTTTTACAGTGAAGCCGGAGCTCTTCCTGGACTGCACATCGAGCTCACCAGGTGTCATCCTGTCGCCTTCTGAGCCCCCGTCAACGTCTTGATGACGTCATGTTCCGTCCCACCTCTCTGCCTTTAGTCCCCTGGCAGGAGTAGTCCTTCCTTCTCTGTGCACCTGGAAACCTGCTGCCCGGCTTCCCCAGGGGACACCCGACTCGCCGGGAAGCCCTGCAGCGCAGCCCTGCCACACCCACAGTGACCAGAGAGCGGTCTCGGGGGTGCCCGTTTTGTTGTCTTGTTTTCTGTTTTGAAAAACTGAAGTGCTGCATAGGAGTTCCACACGTAACACAAGGACCCTTGTAGATTTTCTGTTGTTCCCGTTTTGCCACATTTGACACCATTGTCCTCATCCCACTTCCTTCCCCCTGCCCCGCACACACATGCCTATTATTACTGGGGAGCCGTCCGAGGGTCAGCTGTAAACCTCATCCTTTACCTGACTATGCTTCAGCGTCAGTCACCTCAGAACAGCGCCGATCTCCTAAATATCCCCTGGCGTTTTCTCTACTTTGAAATGTACAGCTTAGCTCCTTGTGGCTTTATCATCGTGTTCAAATCAGACAGGGACTCCTTACTGTTAGTTTTGTTTGCCTTTGCTTTAGCCCCCTTCTGACACCTACCACCACCCACGGCACAAAGTAGATGCTGAGTGGATCGCTGTGTAAAAAATGCCACCAATGCTCGTCATTGTCCCGGGTCCCTCAGGCACTCACGGTGACAGGTGCCCTGACGTGTGTGCTCGGTCTGCTGGAGTCTGCTTAGCTTGTGTTTGGTTGGGTTGGGTCCAGGGCCTCAGAGTGGCCTTCAGCCAGTGACCCCAGGGAATGGGTAGATAAGGACCCTGCCTCTTTGGGAGGAATGGTCAGTACTGTCTCGAGGTTCCTGCTGGGTCCCCACAGCTGTGAACTTGCTGCCCTTCTCCCCTCCCCTCCCTTGGGATTATCTCCCACAGGTCGTGTTCACACAGCCTCTCAGGGTCCCACTCTGGGGAAATCCACTTCACGGTCCTGACCTTCAGCCCCTCGTGGTTCAGCCTGCAAATGAAGGTGCGGTAGAGAAACCTGTAAAAGGCCTGCTTCTGAGCAGAGCCACACAGGAAGTTTATTTGTGAGACAGATAACAGTGTGTCCACTGCTTGAAAATGACGAGGTGAGCTGAGTATCTGCCGCAGGGCGCTGTGTCTTTCTTCCCTGAAACAGGAGTCGGGGCACCGGGAAAGGGGCGTTGCAGCCCCCAGCGTCCCTGCACACCTCCACCCCTGGGAAAGGGGCTTCCCTGTGCAGATGGCCAGAGCTCCAGAGCCAGCGGCGGGCGGCAGCAGGACGGCCAGGTGGTGTGGCGCTGGCAGTGAGCTCTCACCAGCCCCTACCCGGCTGGGCCCGTCACGGTTGCCGCCCTTTGGCTTCTGTGTTTATTAGGAAAGCTTTTTCCTTTCTCACAGAGATAGCAATCTCGCTTCCAGACACGGCAAGTGTCAGGGTTCATGCCTGGGTCCCTCATTCAGACTGAGTGTTTGCCAGAGGAGCATAAACAAAGTATTGTGACTGAGGGAGGGAGGGAAGGAGCCAGAATGGCTGCAAATAACAGGATATGCTGGCGTCTGGGTATCTAGACGGAGAGATACAGGAATTCCAAGGAGATGTGAGTTGCGGAGAATGGAGGAACTTTCCTACGCCCACTATGATGGCACCGTCCCTGAGTTTCACATCTGGGCTTGGGCTTTGGGACAGACAGTGGCTTAGCCAGTTTGGCCACTGTGATCAACCACAGCAGATAGTCCTGGGGTGGAGGGAAGCCGCACCAACAGTTCTTGAGAATGACTAAAGGAGTCACTTTGCCCTTGGGGCCTGGAGCACCTTTCCCTCTGCTGAGAACCTCTGGCCGTCCTGTTTCTCCCAGCTGTGTGACAGCCAGCTTCTAATTGCAACTCAGATGTCCCTTTAGTGGGGTCAACTGTCCCCACCCATCCTTTTTCTGTTCATAGTGAAACACTTACTGTGGTCTATGCAAGGCAAGTTTGTCTCTGTTTTCATGACTGTTATCTGTCTTCCTCACTTGGCTGGAAGCTCCATGAGGGTAGGGAGATTGTCTGGCTTAATTATCGTATGTCCAATACCTTAGCACAAGGTCCAGCACACAATTATTATCCTGTCTGTAAATGACTGTTTGGTTGGTTGAATAGGTGGATGAATGAATAGATTCAGATGGTAGATGGATGGATGGATGGATGGATGGATGGATGGATGGATGGATGGAAAGACAGATGGACAGGTGGATAGATGGATGGTTAGAAGAAAGGAGGGAATATTGGACCAACCTTCTAAAAACAAAGTAACAGACAACATTGGTTTTAGAGCTGAACAACACAGATTCTAATCTGTGTAACTTTGGTCAAGTCAGTTAGGAATCTAAACCTGCATTGTTGTGTGTGTGGAATGAATAGCATGCCGGCGTTACAGGACTACTGAGGGTGATAAATGAGCTAGACTATGTGCAGTAGTGTGCATATGATAAATTCTCCGTATAAACAGTTATTGTAATGTAGAACCTAGCCGTGCACTCACCCTTACCTGCCGTCCTCCAGGAGGGAGCAGGGCCCTGCAGGTCACGGGGGGCCCTGGTCCCTGGGAGCACTTTCCCCTCTTGGAGTATCCTTGTGCGTTTCAGCGGGGACCCACACCACCATGTCTGTTCTCCTTCCTTGCTATCGGTCCGTCCTCCTCGTGCGTTTCACGAGGCCGGTAGAGGAGCCGAGGCGCCCGTAAGGCTGATGCTGACCTGGCCCCGGTGGTTGCTGAGGAAGACAGCCGAGGTCCCTGTGACACTCCCCAGCCTGCTCAAGGCAGGGCGGCCTCAGCAGTGTCCTGGGGCAACAGACCTTGTTCCCGTTCCCGCCCTCGTGGCTGAGCTCAGCAGGGTCGGACTTTAGGAAGCACCACCCGCTGGCTTCTTGGCTGCTTACCTCTTCTTAGGTATCCTGCAGCTCAGTAAAACTCTGCACCGCAGACACTCGTTTCATTCCTGAATGATGGGAAAAGTGTTACTGGGGGTCAGTCAACTCAAAAGAGAGTGTTGGTATGTTTTAGGAGAGGGCTTTGACACAGGTGATGAGTGCGTGCTCTCCTTGGAAACTTGGGGAACTGGGGCAGCAGAGGAGCGAGAGCAAGTCAGCCCCTCCCAGCTCCTGCTGAACACCGTCTCCCCCGGCGGATCCTCCAGGAGGTCTGCGGTGGCCTGAGTCATCACACTGGCCAGCGTGTAGCTGACATGCTAAGACACCGTTTGCGCCTTGGGTCTCAGTAGTTTTAAATGATCCATCCCTCATCCCTCTCCACTTGCAAAGAAAATGAAAAGTTGATGGCTATTAAAATCTGGTTTTCAGATGTTTTTTATCTGAAAGACCTCACTTTTAACTCTGCGATACCCACAGGCGTTTAACTAATTCCCATCAGTGCAGTTTTGATCCTGCCAACAGTGCACTAGATCAGAACAAACCCATTTATCTGGATTGGATAATGTACATGTATTTGCTGGGGAGGGGAGGGCTGGCTCTTGTCCTGGCCGTTCTGGGCCAGGATCTCGTCCCCTGGCTCTCGCTGATGGAAACACGTGGGGTGGAGTCTGGTCTGCAGATCCTTAGCGCTGAGGGCCAAGGGACCAGCAGCTGTTTCTGTTTAGCAGTGATTATCTTTGGGATTGGGACTGTTTTGAATTTTTTTCCTTTTCCTTACTTATCTGTAATTCCTGATTATTTTGTACATCACTTGTATGTTGCCTCTTTATTTTTAAGGATAAGGAAGCAGTAACTTTAAATTATGATAAGTATAAAAGAGGAGGAAAACGTTGTCCCTTTTCCTCTTTAATGTTACAAATCTAGAGCGCTATCCTGTTGCCTCCAGCATGCTAGGCTCATGGGAGAACTGAGATGCGTTGGACCCATCTGTTACTAAGGAAAGAGCGGCGGAGGCCTTGGGTTGCATTAGCCTGCGCTTGGCTGCCTGGGGATGTTGAGCTCAGCCTGTTCACTCCTCCTCCATCTCTGGGTTTGGGCTAGGATGAGCCACCTTTTGGGTGTCCTGTCCCTTGATGCTGTGTGTGACAGTGGCCTGAGTGTGGTCTGGCCGTGGACTTGGGGCCCAGCTTTCGGGCACTGGGAAGCAGGAGGGGAGGTGGCAGGGCTCTGAGGAGAGACGCTGTTCTGGCGCCCGTGTGGTCTTCCCTGTCGCCGGCACCTTGCTGCACACGTGCTGTGGAAGGGCGCTGCTGAGTGACAGGGAAGAGGCAGGCAAGTGCTGTGGACAGCGCAGATGGGCGGGGTTGACCGTGAGCCCCTGCGGGCGGCTGGGGAGCTGTGTGGGGCTCAGAAAGCTGGCTGGGCCCCGCAGGCAGGTGCGCTTCGTGACAGCCCCTGGCACGTCAAGGAAGCGCCTTCTTCTGTGTCCCAGTTCCCACCTAGCTGGCCCGTGGCTGGGGATGGGGGAGCCGCTCCTCCCGAGCATCACCACGCGCTATCCTGGCAACCAGATGCACGGTTTCCCGTGACTAGAATCGTTTCTGCGCAGTTTCATGATTAGGAATCATCTCTCAAGAGCAATTGACAGCGTCTGTTTTTTCCTTTCCATCTGTGCCGTTATCAGATATCTAGTTCCTATTTTGGTACATTTTAGGGATGACTTAGAGGAGTCCAGGTAGCATGGTGGTCTCCGTACTTGCCCGTTTGGACCCTAAGATCCTAAGGGTCATGAACACACCTGGAGACTGGGGAGGAGACTGAACAGAGAGGAGCTGGGGTTGCCGTCTCCCTCCTAGTAACTCAGGCAACTCTGTCTCATATGTGGAGTTTCTGCGTGCAGAGGAGTCCTTCTACAAAGAATGTTTTTCTTTATTAAAAAGGAGACAGGTAAAAGAGAAGCAAAGGGAGAGAAAAGACTTAACGATGTGTATAGTGCCCCCAAATCTACATTTCTACACTCTATGCCTGGCGTTGTCAGCGTTGTGTTCTAAGGAAGAACTCTGCCTTCATCTTACCAAGTCTCACAGCAGACGAGACCTTGAAACCCCGGGCTCAGGGCTGAAGATGACCTGTCAGCATGTCAGGGATGAACTCGCCGCACCCCCATGCATTCGCGACAAGCCTTCTGCACCCAGCAAGCCAGTCCGCGGTCCGTACAGCGTGTCCCTTCCACACGAGGTGACCGTGGGTGCCGATGACCAGGCCATGCTGAGACCGCTCCCTGCGGTCCGTGGCTGAGCCCATCGTGGCTTCTGAACTGTGGAAGCCAATGAATGAATACTGCAGGTGGCATTTGCAGAGATTATTTGGGGTAGAGGCCGGGGTGGAAGGGGTGAGTGGCACCTCTGCTGTCTGAGTCCCGGCTTACTCCTCGGAAACCTGTCATTCACAAACCCAATTATGTGCAGGTAGAATGTCAACTCTGACAGAATGAAACCAATGCACTCTGTATGTGTGTGCGTGTTTTTTTTTTTTAAGTAAATCCTGCTTTACTAGCAGGTTCTATTTTCATAAATGTCTATTTTTTAAAAAAAGCCAAATCATATACTTCCCCACACACTTGCAAATCTGCGTCATTCGGCTGCAAAGCTTCCATCGGAGCATTGAAGACAGAGCTGGTGCTGCCGGCTGCGCTGTCCCGCGGGGCGAAGGGCGCTGCGGATCCAGAGAAATCCCATGGCTCCCTCTGGGCCTCTGCTCCCTCCTGAGCGCCTGAGCCTTAGCTGTCCAATTTGCAGGCAGAGTTACTAAATTAGCCTTTTCAAACGCAGTCATGGAATCACTCAAAGGTTGGAGGTTCTTTGCAAATAAAAATGTCTCCTACAGGAGTGCCTGTTAATTATAAATGAAAGCAGAAAGCAGGCAGCTAACTGGGAGTATGGATAAGGCCTTTGTGGTTTTGGTTTGCCATTTTTGTTTCCTTTCCTTTTCTCGTCCTGGATTTTGCCTTTCCTGAGTGAGTTTGTTATTCAGGAGTTCGGATGTTCTGAGTTTGGAAGCAGGTGAGTTATGAGCAGTAATTTTTTATTCAGGGCTCAGATAGATCCTAGTTTGATTTGC